>BMAV01010854.1:0-32936 GCA_019973955.1 Trichonephila inaurata madagascariensis | reverse complement strand
TAACAGTGTTTTAATCTATAAACTTAACTGTCTAGAATGGACTATACTCAATTAAAAATATCAAAAATTGGACTTTTGGTAGACCCCTGAAGAAAAAGTTTTTTGTTATGTTTTGAAATATTTTGAATTTTGGAATGATCGCAGAGTCCATTTGCGGCGTATATATGTGCTGAGTCTACCCTATGAATTTAAAGTCCTTCGGTCAAACCATTCTTGAGATATGTTGGAGAAATTTTTAAAAACACAATTTTGAGAAAAACGCGTTTAAAGTTTCAAGTCCGATTAAAACAATGAAAATCTTAACTTAGCACTCTGAACAGCTGCTCTTTTAACACCTGATTCTTTATAAATACTTCGAATTTTGAAAAATTGCTTTACCACCGTATCATAGACATGTTAAGAAAGCAATTTATCAAAAAAAAAAGATTTTGATTTTTTGAATCCATCACATGGGTGAACCCCTTTAAAGACTCTTTCAAAATCCGTACATATTCCCATGCCATAAAAATCTCATTTTAAAGACTAATTAAGCCTCAGTACTGATAATTTTTAATAATACCGATCAAAAAATATTTTCTCATCCAGAACAATATATTCCAAAAATGTTTTCTGTTGGAGGTAAGAAGATATGGAAAAAAAAGTCATTTGTAACTATAAATAATTTTAAAATTAAATTGACTTGAGAATATATTTTAAATTTAATTTTTACCACAGTTTTAGTTTTTCTAAGATCTGTTTCATAATAAGGAGTAAGTTCTGTGTTTAACGCAAGAATTTGTTTTTTTTCTGTATCTCCAAAGTATAGTCATCTGAGGACAATTCCTTAAAAAAGCGAATAAATATTATTATATTTTATATAATGCAATTGGTGCTAATTAAAATGTCAAAATGTTTAAGATTTTTCAAAATCATAGATACTGCATTAATTTTAATTAATTTATTTTGGCAGTATTTTGCTTAAAATTTTTTTTTTTACTTATCTAGGTAATCTAAATTTTAAAAATGTTTTTATAAATATAGAAATTTTAAAACTGAAAGCGTTTACTAATATTTGTACATGTTCTCATTAGTACATTCTTATGAAATAATTTTTTGATGCAAAATCTAGAAAATTCCTGATTTCAAAATGTTTCTTTAAAATCAGCCTTAAAGTTTTGAATCGATTTTAGTAAAACATTTCTTTTCTTGAACGTACTTTAACATTTTCATAAGGTTTTCCGTTTTTTTCAACTATATTAACGATTCATACAGAAACAGAAAAACAAATCCGATGTGATTATTTTAGAAGTTTTATTACATTCTCAGAGTATTTGAAAATATATTGCAAATCAAATTAACATTATTGGAATCTTTGTAATTTCTCGTTTAATATATTTTGTATTTTATATACAGTGGGTGATCGGTTAACGAACAGATCGGTCAAGGAACAAATCGGATAACGAACACTTTCAAGAAAGAATTTTTTGTGTTTGGACAACGAACACATATTCGGATGTGATCAGGGAGATACCCCTGAAATTATGGTTGAAATTTTTTGACAACTGCTAGAGATCTGGAATTGGAGGTGAACGAGGATGACATAGAAGAGCTCATAATGGAACATGAAGATGAACTGACGACAGAAGAACTCCAAAGAAATTTTGAATGAAGAACACCAAGAAACACAGCGAAATGTGTCTCTCCTTCTGAACAAGAGGAAGACGAAAGAGGACCAATGCCGACATCTGCCATTAAAGATCTTTTAAAAAGTGGGAGGATGTCAGAGCATTGGTCTTAGAATGGTTGGGATCTTTACAACGACAATGCTATTAATTACTTCCGGAAAATCCTGAAAAAGAGAGAAAAGCAATCGACATTGGACATGTTCTTCAACGCCCGATAAGCAAAAAATGAAAAGGACTGATTAATATGTAAAACTATATGTATGTTTTATTTTTCAAAAAACTTACTAAGAAATTATATATTTTTTAAAATTTAATTTTTAGGGTCTCCAGAATGAATTAATCGATTTTACATAGAAGTCTATGGTGAATCGATGATCGGTTAACGAACAATTCGGATAGCGAACATAGTCTTGGAACGGATTATGTTCGTAAACCGATCATCCACTGAATAAGCTCACTAATGTATATATTATTTAAAATTCTTTGATTGGAGTTGCCTAAACAATACAAAAGGAATAAGGTAATGAAAAAAGAATGTTTTTGATTCATATAACTTTCGAAATAATTGAACTATTCCTAAAAATGGGGTTTTGCAAAAAATACATTTATACAGTTCACGATTATAGATAGTGAGTATTTGTAGCATCTATTGATTAAATGTTTATTAAAAGAAATATGAAGACTATTGGTGACAGATTTTGTTATCTCGAGCCTCGGTAAAGTCGTGAGAAGATATCTGAGGCGCTCGTGAAGATATCTGCACCCCCACCCCACCCCACACCCCCACACCTACACCCCCACCCCCAACCCCACACCCCACATTCCGGCTACACAAACGCGGCCGTGACCAATTGTCTGTCAAGAAAAGAAAATAAGATTTGGTAAGCAAGACAATTTTAAGGGGGTCCGTCACTTCCATTGGAGCCCATGTTAAATTACGTAAGTTTATGTACCTTTTTCTCAGAAACTACTTGCTATACTCATAAATGAAATTTTCACAGTAGATTATATGTACTATCAATAAGGCTGTAAGTGAGAATTTTGTCTTTTTGGTAAAAATTAAAATAATTATGAATTTTTTAAAAAATGCCAATTTTTTTTAATTTAAAATTTAGTTTAAAAATGCATTATCTAAAACAGTTCGCTAGATATATCTTATTGCCTCCATTAAAATGTGTAAACATGTTGAAAGTGTGCTCACTGAAATTTTTTGAAGATCCTACATTGATTAGTTTTTGAGAAAAAGGTACATAAAGGAAAAAATATTGCATTTTGAGAAATAAGGCTTTATTTTAAGAATTTGTTATTTGTCAATGAGAGTTTTTGTGTGGCTCCCTTTTAAAAAATTTAAAAAAGTCAAAATTGATAAGCTTTTAAAAATTCATGTGCCGGACCCTCTTAAGACTAACACTAATTTTTATCTACGATATCTTAATTTAATACAGACAAATAGTAACAACTATGAAGCAAATTTTCTTGATATAGAAATTAAATTAAAAAGTAATGCTATAGTTATTAAAACATTTATGACAAAAGAGAGAAGAATTTAAATTCAATAATATAAAAGTACCTGATTGGAAGAGTTCATGTTTCTATATTCAGAAATATTGTTATTAATTACACTCAACGCAATAAATTTATCGTTTCAATAAACTCAGAAAAAATAAATAAAAAAAAAAGATACAACAATTTCACTAAATATTGCTTAATTCAAAAATACCCAAATGATTTTATAAATCGTATTTTGAATAAATAAATTCCAAATATTAAATATTAAAATTCTTTTGTTTATTCATAGTTTATTATTATAAATTTATCATTTTCCCCAGATAATATAGTTAGGTCCATATTCTAATATTAGATAAAATTACTTATTCCCTTAGTTTTATTTTAAACGTTGTTTATTTTTTAAATATTTATATACATTTATAATATTAGTGTCCTTAAAGTAATGGTAGCATGTATACACACTTTTTAATTTTTTATTTCTATTATTTTAATGTTTTTGTTAAGTTCTACTATTTAGCCTCTCATTCTTTGAATTTGCATTTGGGTCTAGAATCTGGCAATAACCTATTAATTGTACTCAGATTTAGCGCGGGCTAGGCATTTTTGGATGAAGTTTTTAAGTAAGTTAACTTTTTCTTGTAATAGATTTAAACATTCTATCCATTTTCAATAGTTTTTTGTTCAGTATTGTAACAGAAAAGGGGGAAGGTTGGCTGGCCAAAAAACATTTTCAACCCCACTTTTATACAAAATATTTTATATGTAAGAGCTGTCATAACTCATAATTGTTTATAATACTGTAGCATTCTTTTTTTGTATTTCAAATTCTATCATTTTAATTTCTTGTCTTTCCTTTCTAAAATCTAATGTCTGGCTATCTTCCAATTTCGATTTTTCATCAATTTTGATAATTATTGTTTATTTATCTCTCTTTAGTAGAGAATTTTGACTATATATATATATATATATATATACATATACGTATGTATACAGTTGGACCTCTATATAATGAAGTCGCTAAATCCCGGGAAAAAGATCGTTATATGGAAAATTCATTATATAAAGGTTCATCTTTTAATATATTTTATAAACTCCATAAAACAAATATTAAATTCATACACACTATATATTAAACAAAGTAATTATTCACACCTTTTTTAAAATTAGTATATGCTTATTTTATATATTTTACCCATGAAAAAAGGAAGCAAAACTGCAAGGAAAACAAGAAAAAAGAATGCCGAAGAATGCACTGTATTTTCAATTTTAAGGAAATAATTTGATATTAAAATTAACGAATTTTAAGGACATTTTCTAATTTAAAACATACAAGTAATATTAAGCATACATTATTTTATAACTATAACACGGGGACACGGGACAACTCCTTGGGTGAAAGAGAATATCGAATATATTTCTAGTGAACTGGATAGTGTGGGTTAAAGGGTGCACTTCTTGAATGAAACGTCCAGGACTCTATTGCTCTCGGCGAGTTAGGTTGATTGATTGGTTGAATATTAACGTCGCACTGTTCAGCTGCCACGAGGGCTTTCAGCGACGGACCACGTACTTGAACCATGGTCAAGACGTGGACGACACCTGAGCTGGCACCCCCTCTAACTCACACCACACCACGGAGAGGACGTTTCAGCTCTGACAGTTGAGTTAGAAATAAAACAGTTCAAGATTTATGACCACCCTAAAATGTGTTAAAGAGAGAATAATTTGAAATGCTTAGAAATGCTTTAAAAATTGGAAGAAAAAGAAAATGAATCTCAAAAGAAAAAGTTGGTTGTATAGAAAATGCACTTTGCTTTAGAGAAGTTATTTGGCGAATAAAATCGTGAAATGTTCAAGGTTCCAGTAAAAAGTTCACTACGTAGAAAAATTCGCAGTATAGAGGTTGGACTGTATATATATTACATGAAAAAATTCTGATTTCAAATAAATAAATAATACATTTATCTATTTTAATTAGTGATCTAGTCAATTAATTAATTTAGTGATACACTAGTGATCTAGTCAATTAATGAATCTAGTGATCCACTAGTGATCTAGTCAATTAATGAATCTAGTGATCCACATTAGTGATCTAGTCAATTAATGAATCTAGTGATCCATTAGTGATCTAGTCAATTAATTAATCTAGGATCCATTAGTGATCTAGTCAATTAATGAATCCGTGATCCATTAGTGATCTAGCCAATTAATGAATCCAGTGATCCATTAGTGATCTAGTCAATTAATTAATCCAGTGATCCATTAGTGATCTAGTCAATTAATGAATCCAGTGATTCATTAGTGATCTAGTAAATTAATTAATCCAGTGATCCATTAGTGATCTAGTCAATTAATTAATCCAGTGATCCATTAGTGATCTAGTCAATTAATTAATCCAGTGATCCATTAGTGATCTAGTCAATTAATTAATCCAGTGATCCATTAGTGATCTAGTCAATTAATTAATCCAGTGATCCATTAGTGATCTAGTCAATTAATTAATTTAGTGATTAATTAGTGATCTTGTAAAAAATGGCACATCTTTCATTTTTCTCACGAGTCTATATAAGAGGGAAATTTTAACATTAAATGAGAGGCTTTCAGGGAAACCCCCTAAAAAGGCCCTGAAACCCCAAGGGTCCATGGACCATATTTTAAAGGGTCTAGTCCAGAGATCTAGGTATTCGGAGTCTCAATATGCGGGATGTCCCTTTTCTTAGATTAACGCGTTTACTGGGGGGCTTCGGAACCCCTTCATTTAAATCAGACGCCCCTGCCTCTGGTTTTAGAATCTCATCAAACAAAAAAAGCTGTGATTCTCTCAAATACGAACTGTTATGTGTGTGTGTGATGTCCAATCCTCAAAATAATCCTACACGAAACATCTATTTGGGAAAGGTGAAAATGTAGCAGTAAGATCAAGGAAGAGATATGTTAGAGAAATAAGCGAATTATAAACTGGTTATCCAGGGGCAGTAAAAAATAGAAACATTTCTATGGAAATTATTCTTTATTATTTCAATATTCTTAGGTGTTTTTGGAAGATAAAGGCACTGAAGAGTTTTGTATGACAACATAAACCCCGCGCGCGCAATACTTATTTTAAGGTAAATGACACTACACAAAAATTGTTCTACTTAAGGTATCCGACTACGTTCGAACCGTGATTTTGCAAAACGTATAAATGGATAATATTATTATATTTAGCGTCACTTAGATTAAAAAATGTATATAAAATTGTTTTAAGAATAGTATTACAATAAAAAATTATTTAAGTACACTATTTGGGCAAAATGAACATAGAATGAACCATTTCAAAATATTCTCCTTTTTTCCCAAAAATACTTCGATTATAATAATATTTTGTCTGTATATACTCAGACCTCCGCACAGAGACTCAATAAAATTTTGAAATATATAAATTAGAAGTGGGTTTATCCATGTTTTACTACAACAGAGGGAGAAATTTTAAGAAAAAAAAACACTGATAATTATTCAAATTGGTGGTAAACTCTGAAAATAATGTGAATTTTTCAAAAAATCATAGTTGAGCCTCTGTACAGAGGTCTGAATTATATAAAGGCAAAATATTTTTATAATAGAAAATTTCTAAAAAATGAGAACATTTTGAAAAAGGTTATTCTAAGTTAATGTTTTGCCAAAATTTTGTATTTAAAAAATTTTTTTTGTTTCATTGCCCTTTAAAACAATTGTATGCATGTAATTAATCTTAAGTGACAACAAATATCATGAAAATTATCCATTTATGTTTTTTAAAATCACGGTTCCGAACGTAGTCGGATACCTTAATACGTTTTACTGATTATTAAAAATCATTTAAGTAAAACTTTTAAAAAAAAAGGATTAGATAATAATTTGTGGTATTCATAGCCGTGATTTATATAGAAAAAGTCATTTCATGAATATATTTTTTTATAATTGGTGTCAGTTTAATTAGAATGCATATTAAATATGTTTTAAGAATATTATTACGAGAAAAAATTATTTAAATACAATTTATGGCAAAAAAATAAAAAAAAGACATATTTTCAAAACATTCTCTTTTTATGAGAAAATTGTTTTTTTAAATTAATATTCAGACTATGTAGCTGTTCATACCAGAGCTGAACAAGAATATTTGAAAATTTCGCATTATTGCCAGAAAGAGTTACGTTTGATTAAAACAACAACCGGTTTTTTTTAAATTTCTATTTGATATTTTCAAAAAATGAAAAAATACCCTAAATTATGCTTTTTAAAAAAAATCTTGTTCATCCCCGAAAGAAGTCAGTAAAAAATTTTATTATTATTTAGAAAAATTTTTATTTAAAAGAAGCATTGTTTACAAAATATTTTTTCTTCAAGTTTTGCCGAAAAATAAAAAAAAAAATTTTTTTAATTAAATTTCCCTACTTAGTCAACGAAAATTTTATTTTAACTATTTTTAAAATAGTTAAAATTTAAAAAATTAAACATAGAAAATCAAAAATTTAAAATGGAAATTAGTTTTTCTAATTATATTAAAGTATCGTATTTTTCCTTTTTAATTTCAGCCCAAAAATGAATGCTTTAACACGTGAAAAAAAAAACCTTTTAAAATTTTCACAAGTCCCAAAGTCGCTAAGTCGCCAACGTATATGTAATTTTTAAATAATATTTTTAAAAAAATAATTTTATTAATTAAAATTAAAAGTATTTCACCCAAATATCCGTATAAAAATTTCACCAAAAGGGTTTTTTTAAAATGTTTTTTATTTAACGATCAAAAATTCCCCCAAAGATTAAATAAATATACAAATATATAAAAAAAAAATTTAGAAGTGGAGCTAATAGTAGGAATTGAAAAAAAATTTTTTTAAAGCCCCGATTCAGAACGTATTGGTCACCAACGTTTTTAATTTGTAGTTGTCAGGGAAAAACACGGTGGGAACTTAAAAATACGAAAATTAAGGAAAATTTTATAATATTTAACAAAAATTTTATTTTTCGTTTGTTTTGGTATATTTAATTTTTTACTAAAAACCCATATTTTTTTTTTTCTTATTTTATTTATTTGTAACTTTCTAACTTATTGTGAAAAAACTTGAACACCAAAAATAATGAATGCAGGAATAGCCTGATTGCGGATTTCAGTATGCTTGTTATAAAGATATATAATTTAAAGCATTGTGACTTTTCGTTTTTTTTAATAAAGAAATTTAAAAAAATTCGTTTGAAACTTATAAAACAAAAATGCTGAATTTTCATGTTGCAAATATACTATTGCATTAGTTTGTTTTTTCATTTAGAATGCAAAAAAATTTCGTTCTTTCCAATATTGTATAAAATTTTTTAAGAAAAGTTTTAACTATTATTTTTTAACAAGTAGCAGGAAAGAAAAATTTTGTTTTTAACATAAAATTTTTTACTTATGCATCAGTTTTCTCCACCAATAAAAAATAAAATCCCTAACCCTTTTAACCAAAAAAATTTTTAAAATTTAGTTGTTCGAATATGAATTCAAAATTTTTTTTGTAAAATTTAATTAGATACTTACGAATTTTACTGTTTTTGGTTGTTGAGGGAAAAAAAAAAAAAAATGTAACTTATTTAAATATTTTTTAAAAGGGCCCATTTTTACTTGAGCTGTAATTTCCCCAAAAATACAATTGGCATTCATAGGGGGCCCCAGTTCAGTGTTTTGCCCTTTCCCCCGGTTGGCCGTGGAGCCTGTCGTAACGGCCTGGGGTTTTGAGCTAACCCCCCTGAAGTGTCGAAGGGGGAGTTTTTCCAGGCCAAAATTGCCGGGGGGGTTTTGGGGGGGCCCCAATTCGCCCCCCCGGTTTTAAAATTACAAGGCGTCAAAAAGCCCCCCCTGGAACAGTCGACGTTAATATTCACTCACCCCCTCACTCCCCCAGAAAAGGCCGAGACTGAAGATGCAAAATTGTTCTAGGGAAATTTTTTTTTTGCCGAGAGTAAGCCAAACAGGCACTCTTGGGTTTTTAAAGGGCCCCATAATCTAAAGCAGCATTTTCCATCAAAAAATTTAACTTGAGCCGGGTGGCCGCAACCGGGTACAGAGAGCCAGCCACAAACCAACCCCGCCACCCATCCGATTTTCAAAGAATTAACTAAAAAAAATAGCTTAGATAAAAATTTAAATTGATTGCAAATGATTAAAAAATATTTTTTCCTTCTTTTGAAACATACATTTTAAAAAAATGAGTAATTTTTAAAATATTTTTTTTTAATTTATCATTTTTTTTCTCTTTTTATAATTTTTTTTACACGAGAAAGATAACTAAAATAAATTTTTTGCCTCTGTCAAATTTAAAAAAGATATAGTCAAAATATACAAAAAAAAAAAAAGAAACATCAAGTATAAGTAGTTTAAAGAATTATTGGGAAAATACCGAGATGTATTTTATAGCAAAGCGCAAAAATAAATATTTAAAAACCAAAAAAAAATTGGAATTATTTTCCTACATTTAATATTAAAAAGAAATATCGGATTTGTCATTAAAATTTACGGCAAACATTTTTTTCCAATTATGAAATAACCTTAAAGAAGCAATTATTTACATTTATTTTGATAATTATTTGCATTAAAAATTTCATTTCACAATTTCTGCCTTTCTCGTTTTTCTTCCGTCCTTAGCAAAAAGATAACAATTATTTAATGCAATAAAAAAACCGGAAGAATTCTCATTAAATTTTTAGAACAGCTCCATTTTAATTAATGAATTTAACTACAGATGTGAAAGTTTATCGAAGCAATTTAATGTGTGTTTTTTTTGCTGTGAAAATAATTATGAACACTGTTTTTTAATCTATAAATAATTAATTACTGCAGATCTTTTCACATTTAGTATTAAATCTACCTTTTTGCAGACAATTGTGAGAGCTTTGAACAATATATTACTTATCATGTTTCTTTTTTGTAGGAATTTAATGTAATATATCTCTCAAAATGAACATAAAATTCTATATTTAAACATTCAGATCTTTTTAATAGTAAAACATAATTTTTGGTTTTCTAAACTGGTTTTTACCTTAACTTTACGAATTAAATTTACAATGATTTTTCTGCACTAGCATATTCTTATGCAGAATTCATGTGTTTGATCAAAGTTTTATAGTAAAAAGTCTGCTTTATTCAAAAGTAAGAACATGTATATATTGTGGAAAATATGATCTGATTGTGTGTTGAATAACACCCCATTTTGAAGCTACACAAAGATATAGGTGGCGCATCACGTAATTTTGAATCTCGGTTAAGTAACGAGGATGAAATTCGAGGTAGAAATCCCTTCTCCAAAATTCTACTCCTCTCCAACATGAGAATATTGAATCTTGGCAGATGCATCAAATCCCCTAAACAGCGAGCTTACAGTATATATATATATATATAATATTAGAAGTCGGCCCTTCAAGTTGACAAATATATATATATATATATATATATATATATATATATATATATATGCAGCTGGACCTCTATATAAGTGTCGCTAAATCTGGGAAAAAAGTTCGTTATATGGAAAATTCGTTACATACAGGCCCATCTTTTAATGTACTTTATAAACCACATATAACAAATTTTAAATTCATAAACACTATATGCTAAAAAAAGTATTTATTCACACCTTTTTTAAAATTTATATATGTTTATTTTTATATCTTACCCATCAAAAAAGAAAGAAAGAAAGAAAAACTGCAAGGAAAACAAGAAAAAAGAATTTCGAAGAATGCACTGTATTTTTAATATTAGGAAAATAATTTTATACTAAAATTAATGAATTGTTAGGACATTTTGTAATTTAAAGCATACAAGTAATATTAATACATAATATTTTATAATTAGAACACGGACAACTCCTAAGGGGAAGGAGGACACGAAGATGTTTCTAGTGAACTGGTCAATGGGGTTAAGGTTGCACTTCTGAGTGAGAATGAATATTAACTCGCACTGCTAGCTTGCACGGGGATTTGCTGACGGACCACGTAATTTTGAACCATGGTCAAGTAACGTGGGCATACCTGAACTGACACTCCCTTTAAACTTCTTGATAAACGTCCAGAGCTCTATAGTTCGATGTTAGATCTAATAAAACCTGTTCAAGATTTATGACCAACATAAAATGTGTTAAAAGAGGAATAACTTGAAATTTTTCAGAATACTTTAAAAGGGAACAAAATTCAATCCCAAAAGAAAAAGTTCAGTATATAGATAATGCACTTGCTATAGAGAGTTATTTTAGAAAAATAGTGAAAGTTCAAGGCTCCAGAAAAGTTCACTGTATAGAAAAATTGCAATGCAGAGGTTCGACTGTTTTATATATATATATATATATATATATATATATATATATATATATAATATATACATAATAATATAATAAATTGTGTGTGTTTATGAACATGACATAAAATCATCATGTTATATGTATCATCATTTCTTCATGTATAACTTATGTATTTCTCTATCTTTCTATATATTGTTGTTTTATTTTATATATTTGAGCAGAAGAGCGATTTTTTTGTAACTGACCGAGAGCAATAGAGCCCTCTAGACGTTTCATTCAAGAAGTGTAACCTTAACACCCACCGTCCAGTTCACTAGAAATGTCTTCGCTGATATCCCTTCACTCTCAGTGGTTGTCCCGTGTCTCTGTGTTCTAATTATGAGATGATGTATGTTTAATATTACTTTGTATGCGTTACATTATAAAATGTCCTTAAAATTCATTTAATTTTAGTATAAAAATTATTTCTTAATATTGAAAAAATACAGTGAATTTTTCAACATTTTTTCTTGTTTTCCTTGCAGTTTTTCGTTCTTCTTTCTTTTTGATGGGTAAGATATATAAAATAAACATATATTAATTTTATGAACAATTACTTTTTAATATATGTGTTAATGAATTGAAAATTTGTTTCATGGGTTTATAAAGTACATAAAGTATTGAACCCTATATAACCAATTTACCATATAACAAACTTTTCTTTTCGGGGACAAAGTAATTCTGTTATATAGAGGTCCGACTAACAGTAGTAGAAGTTCATGGACGACATTGCCTCATTAATTCAAAAGCCAGAATCTAAGCTGCGTGTAGCCCATTTTACGATATACAAGATTACGGAGGATCTCACCTTATGACAGGTTCCATCTCATAGAGATAGCTAAGTACAAATTGATTCTACCCTACAATACGCCTTTTTGTATTTAAAGTAACCATTTATAGTAATGCTCATTAGAAAAGTAATGTATTTAAACACTCGAGTTCCGCTCATTTATTGTGTGTGTTATTAATAATTAATGCAAACGAGGCCTCAAAAATCACCGAAGTACACCTGTCGTTGGCCTTGGCCTCGTGCTAATTCATCATACATGTGACAGTACGAATTATCTCATGAATAAAGGGGCGATGCTAGTATATGAAACCACCTATCTCCACCTCTACAATTTAGACATGTGAACCGAAGTTGAGGGAAATATTTCTCCAGCCCTCCACCGTATCCAGCCCACACGTTTCTGACCCATCTTCGGTTTAACGAGCGCGTAATTCAAAGGACTCAGGTATTTGGTGGCGCATCGAACCAGGCCTTCAGCCCAGAGTCCGATGCTCCAACCACTCAGGCTACCTGCATCCGTTCATTTCGTTCTCCACGGTACCGCGTTTGGAATTCCGTTAGAAAGAGTTATATTAACATCATGTATAAAATATCACGAGTGCTGTTGGTAAGCTCCTCGGATTTAACGTATCAGCCCTCTTTGAGGCGGTTTTCGCATCACCTGACTGCAGTCACACGCCAGCGCGGTACAACCATAGCATAATTAGCTGCTATGGTATTGGCCCTCATGGCAACGTAATATTAAGCGTGATCTTCACCTCAACCAACATCAGGAGGAAGTACTGCGACAAACTGCATTATTGGTGAAAATGACGGAATAACGCATGAATGTTGTGAATTACGCCATTCATTTTCACAAATCTATCTAGGAATCTTTGGGCTAGAATGGCATTATTTCAACCCATTCTCTCAAGAAGAAACCGCGATACACAGATTATAGTTAATAGATATACAATGGAGCTTTAGCATTCGCGTGTTAGTAGAATGGAAGAATAATAGTAGATGAATAGTAGAAGAAGAGAATAGAAGAAAAAAGACAGTAAGCACGCAGTGGTGCTGATCGCCGTGAGATATAGATAAGATATTAATTATAGAACGGACTTAAGTGTGTTATGGAATCTAAGGCAGATAAGGATTCCATGCTCTATCTACTTAGAATTTAGAATTACATTGTATCTCTCCTGATTACATCCCTATAAGTAAGACTTATGTTGCGTTGATCAATATATGGAATAGTATAAATTAGATTTATTATGATGAATTTGGGCGACCGTCAATGGCTCCCCAAATCCAGGTCGTGTGATGAAGAGAGATACCTCCCGGCCAAAGTAATCAACGCAAAAATACTAAATTAGTCAACTCACTTAGTCAACCCATGATATATGAATATAGGTACTGTATTTGTTATTTTAAACAAATATAGGACGACCAGAATGAGAAGAGCCCTTGGTGTAGCCTTTTGTGAAACGAAGTCACTTCCTATCACAGAGAAAAGTAAAATGAGTGGAAAACTAAAAAATTGCTCTCATAAGAGTAAAACTACGTATTCTATTCACCCCGGCTTAAACCAGAAGGTAAAAGTACAACAAATTATTTCATATTGAAAATAGGATACAACTTTTAATGTTCTTATTTGGCTGCAAATTTATGCTCTTTCCTAGAATATTTATCTTCCTAAAACAAATAATATAAAAATTCTAAGTCAATTCCTACTTAATTCAACAAAGAAAATTTTATTTTTAGCTTTTATTAAATAGTTGCAATTAATATAAATATGTATATATATACATGACAGAATCACAACAACATTAAGTGGTCATTAATTTTATTAATTATCATTAAAATATCGTATTGTCATCCAAACCAATCGTGTCTATAAAATTTCAGTTCACTGAATGCTTTAAAACGTGAGAAAAAACCCTTTCAAGTTTTGACACAAGTCGCCAAAAGGGTCGTTAAGCCGACAAAACGACAACGTGTCAGACAAATTCTTTTTAAATAATTAGTTTTAATCAATTACCTACAATTGCAATAATTAAATTATCATCCAAAATAATCATATATAAAATTTCAGCTCAACTGAGCACTTCTTTAAAAAATGTATTTTATGAACGATTGAAAATTCCACCAAGACAAATGAATAAATATATAGAGAGTGTGAGCTACTAATAGGAATTGTGAATGACTAACTAACGTAACAATGAATTCATTTCCTGAATTTTTGAATTGTTACATTTTTTTTGGCTTTACTTTTTCTAAAACATGATAAAGAGGAAATTTTTTTATTTTATTTTATGAAATTCCTGGAAGACTTAGAAATTTCTCGGAAATGTTAAGCACAATTATTAAAAATTTGTTTCATTTTAAATAATTGGTAAAAATGAAGAGAAGAAATGTAAAAAAGAATATCTGTATTTGCTTCTGGTAATATTCCATTTTACTGGAATTATAAATATCATGAATTTCTAATAGTGTCCGAAAAAAAAATATCCTCGGCAGTACAATAATAAATCTCCACAAATCAACATTAAAAATGTTCAATTTTTGGGTATATTTGAATTTTCTAAACAACTAAATTTGGTCTTATCAAATATTGACTTTTTAAAATCCCTTTTTCTACAAAAAATTGTCTTTGCTGTAATTTGCAAAAGTAAAAGGAATTACTCATTTCAAAGCTAGCAAAAGAAGATTTTTCAAGCAGCGTCACAACGACCTAACACACATAAAAAAGAACGCTTGGCTTTAAAATGCGTAGTGATTATGAATAATAAAATTTTAAGCGAAAATTTATTGAATCATTTTTGTATTTTAAAGTGTATGCATGAACATACGTTCTACATTAAAATAAGTTGACATAAATATATGCTATATAAAAGTACATTTCTTGTTATAATCAGAGCGAAAATAATGAAAATTCGTTAACATAATTCTTGAAAACTGCTTACTAAGATGTATTGATATATTTGAATATTTTGTATGAAATTATGCTTCATAAGACAGAATCACAACATTAAATGGTAATTAGTTTTTCTAATTATGATTAAAGTATCGTATTGTGTCCTTTTAATTTCAGTCCAAAATGAATGCTTTAACACGTGTGAGAAAAAAAAAAAACCTTTTCAAAGCTCACAAGTCTCCAAAAGTCGCTAAGTCGCCAACGTATATGTAATTCTTTAAATAATAGTTTTAATCAAATAATTTTATTAATTATACCGTACCACGGTATTATCTATCCTAAAGTTTATCCGTATACAAAATGTACCACCAAAGGTTTTTTAAAATGTATTTATTTAACGATCGAAAATTCCACCACGATAAATAAATAAATATACAAATATATAAATAAAAATTTGCAGATGAAAAGTAGGAGCATTAATAGTAGGAATTTGTACCAAGTTTTTTAAAGTCCCTGATTCAGAACGTATTGGGTCACCAACCGTATTTAATTTGTAATGCTGTCATGGAACACGGTGGGAACTTAAAAATACGATAATGTAAGGAAAACTCTTTATAATGCATTTACAAAAACTTTTATTTCTTCGTTTGTTTTGGTATATTTAATTATTTACTATGACAACCATACTTTTTTTTTCTTACTTTTATTTCA
The DNA here is from genome assembly GCA_019973955.1 of Trichonephila inaurata madagascariensis. Taxonomy (NCBI): domain Eukaryota; kingdom Metazoa; phylum Arthropoda; class Arachnida; order Araneae; family Nephilidae; genus Trichonephila; species Trichonephila inaurata. The sequence goes on along the minus strand of BMAV01010854.1, from coordinate 17,039 downwards.
TTTGTAACTTTCTAACTTATTGTGTAAAACTTGAACACCAAAAAATAATGAATGCAGGAATAGTTCCTGATTGTCGTGTGCTGATTTCAGTATGCTTGTTATAAAAGATATATAGATTTAAAGCATTGTGACATCGTTATTTTTAATAAAGAAACTTAAAAAATTCGTTTGAAACTTATATACCAACAAATGCTGAATTTTCATAAAGTTGCAAATATACTATTAAGCATTAGTTTGCTATTTCATTTAGAACTGCTAGAAAAATTTCGTTCTTTTCCAATATTGTATAAAATGTTTTAAGAAAAGTTTTCACCTGCATTAGTTTTTAACAAGTAGCAGGAAAGAATAATTCTTGTTTTGCCACCATGCAACACTTTACTTATGCATCAGTTTTACTCACAACACACACATAAAATATATAAATGTCTTACATCGGTTTTAATCCCAACAAAATTTTTACTAGGCTTAGTTGTTCCTTGGAATATGAATTCAAAATGTACTGTAAATAATATACTAGGATACTTACGAATTTTACTGTCTGCTTTCTAAAAAGTGTTCGTTGAGCAGTTAAAGAAAATGTAACTTATTTAAATACTTATCAGGCCACAACTCTTACATGAAGCATGGCTTATCACCATAAAATACCAATTGGCTATCGCCTCCCAGGTAGTGGCCGTGGTGCAGTCAGTGTCGCTGGCGGCCTTAATCGCGCAAGGGTTTTGCAGCACGCTGAAGACCTGTCGTAGCGAGCGCTGCACGTTAAATCTGTCCAGAGCTCAAACCGCCCGCACGTGTAATGTGGTAACAGGAGAGGGGAGAGTGCCAGCCTTACTGCCGTCCTCGTCCCCGAATTCAGCGGTTTTAAAATTACAAGGCGTCACAGCCCTCATGAAGAACAGTACGACGTTAATATTCACTCACCCATCACTCCTCCTGTGCATTAGAAAAGCCCCAGAGACCTGAAGATGCAAAATTGTTCTAGGAATTCATCTTTGCTGAGAGTAAGCCAAACAGGCACTCTTGATAACGTGCCGCATGTAAATCGCTACAACGCAGCCACTTTTCGCATCACAAAAATCACCCACTGGAGCCGCCTGGTTTCCGCAAACCCGGCAAGTACAGAGAGCCAGCCACAAACCAACCCCTGCCACCCATCCGGACTTTTCAAATGAAATTAACTAGATAAACAAATAGCTGAAGGAGTAAAAATTCAAATTGATTTGCAAAATGATTAAGGTTTATTTTTTCCTACCTGTGAAACATACAATAAAATACAATGAGTACTTCTAAAATATTTTTATTAATTTATCATTTTTTACTCTTGATTAATTTTTTTTCACACGAGAAAGATAAACTAACATAAATTTTAGCCGTCTGTCTAAATTCTAAAAACGATATAGTCAAACATATACAAAAAAAAAAGAGAAACATCAAGTATAAGTCAGTTTAAAGAATTATTGGACACAATACCGAGATGTATTTTATAGCAAAGCGCAAAAATAAATAATAATGCCGACATTACATGGAATTTAGTCGCTACATTTAATATTAAAAAGAAATATCGGATTTGTCATTAAAATTTACGGCAACATTTTTCCAATTATGAAATAACTTAAAAGAAGCAAATTTATTTACATTTATTTTGATAAATACGTACTAAAAAATTTGGCTCTAGCCACTCTGCTCTTCGCTCCGTCCTTAGCAAAAAGATAACAATTATTTAATGCAAATTAAAAACCGGAAGAATTCTCATTAAATTTTTAGAACAGCTCCATTTTAATTACATAATTAAATTCAATCACAGATGTGAAAGTTTATTTGAAGTACCATGCTGCTGTGAAAAATAATTATGAACACCTGCTTTTAACGGCGTAAAATAATTAATTACTGTATCTATCGAAGTATAAATTCACCTTTCTTGCAGACAATTGTGAGAGCTTTGAACAATATATTACTTATCATGTTTCTTTTGTAGAATTTAATGTAAATGGTTCTCAAAATGAAATCTATAAATTCTATACAAACATTCAGTTTTTAATAGTAAAACATAATTTTTGGTTTTCTAAACTGGTTTACCTTTTAACTTTTACGAATTAAATTTACAATGATTTTCTGCACTAGCATATCTTTTATGCAGAATTCATGTGTTTGACCAAGTTTACAAAGTCTGCTTTATTCAAAGCAAGAACATGCATATTAGAAAAATATGATCTGATTGTGTTGAATAACACCCCATTTTGAAGCTACACAAAGATATATAGTGGTGCATCACGTAATTTGAATCCTGCTGCTACACCATATTGTTCTATAAAACCCTCCAAAAATTCTACCCTTCCAACATGTGAGAATATTGAATCTTAAGTAGATGCATCATCAAACCTAAACAGCGAGCTTGTGCATATATATATATATATAATATTAGAAGTCAGTCCTTCCAAGTTGACAAATATATATATATATATATATATATATATATATATATATATATATATATGCAGCTGGACCCTATATAAGTGTCGCTAAATCTGGGAAAAAAGTTCGTTATATGGAAAATTGTTACATACAGGCCCATCTTTAATGTACTTTACAACCGCCATATAAAATAAATTTAAATTCATAAACACTATATGCTGTAAAAGTATTTATTCACACCTTTTAAAATTTATATATGTTTATTTTTTTATATCTTACCCATCAAAAAAGAAAGAAAGAAAGAAAAACTGCAAGGAAAACAAGAAAAAAGAATTTCGAAGAATGCATCGTATTTCTAATGATATAAACAATTTATACTAAAATTAATGAATTGTTAGGACATTTTGTAATTCTAAAGCATACAAGTAATATTAAATAATTAGACAACCTTACACTATTAAGGGGAAAGATAACGAAGATGTTTCTAGTAAACTGTTCTAATGCAAAGCTAAAGTGTTTGCACTTCTGTTTGTTTAGCAATTGTTTACCGCCTTGCTCGCTTAGCTACGCAAGGGATTTTGTTGACGGACCACGGGGCTCAAACCACATGTAGTCAATGCACAAATACCCAGTTTTGTGAGCTCCCTTTGCAGCACTTCTTGGATGAAAATGTCCAGAGCTCTATAGCGACGTGTTTAGACCAATGTTCAGCTGGACAAGGACCCTCAACACAAAATGCACAAAGAGGAATAACTTAAACCCTTCGTTACTGTACAAAAAATTCAATCCCAAAAGAAAAGTTCAGTATATAGATAATGCACAGGTTATTTTATAGAAAAATAAGCTGAAATTTTCAAGGCTCCAGCAAGTTCGCTGTATAGAAAAAATTCGCAATGCAGAGGTTCATATATATATATATATATATATATATATAGGAGATATATATATATATATATATATATATATATATATATATGTGTGTGTATCGGACACATGACATATATCATCATGTATATGTATCATCATTTTTTTCATGTATAACTTTATGTATTTCTCTATCTTTCTATATATTGCTGCACAATATATTTTGAGCAAGAGCATTTTTACCATACTCATTACGAAATATCCACAATTGTTAGATCTACACACGTGAAATTTGGCAGGGATCTTTCTTTTGTGAAGTATAGATCCGTTAAGAACTACTAGATGAGGGATGACGAATCAATAATGAAGCTCACGACACGATATTTTGGGCACGCCACGGATCAAAATGGTTTGCATTTTAGTTCAAAATAACAAAGTCCACTGTGAAATATTACGATCAAACGCGAGTGATTGGTCGCACACTCGTTTTTTGTTGTCTTGCCTCCTTAGTTACGTCGTGTGCTACAATTGCTAGTGATGCGAAAGTTGTCAACACATAGCATGGTAAATTTAGGTGAAACAAATGTATTTTAAAGTTTGTATGTGTTATATTTATGATTTTTAGCCGTTATTTTTAACATGACTAGTTCAGCAAAAAACAATAAGTGCTAGTAGTAAGTTTAACATAGAATTTAAAAAACGAATATCAAACACATTTCACTGTTTGAAAAAGCTGGCTCATTCCGGTTTCAAACAAGTATTTCAACCGCATACGTCATTATTTTCAGAGATGAATAACATTCAAGACTCTCTCGTTCAAGACCGTTTGGTAGATGACTCCAATTCAGCATGTATTCTGCTAAAAGCAACATCTTACCATCCTAATATAAGTTATTTGTTATCTAATCTGCAATAACAGAAGTCACACTAATGTTACTTTAATTTGAGTTAATTTGATTACACGAATAACTTAAATATTTACTACTACTATACGGTGCAAAATATATTTTTTCGTAGTAAATAAAGATTTTTGAGTTGGTGGCATTTAGTTTTATTATTTTCTTCCAAATAACGTCGCAAAATTACATTTGACGGCACGTCTGTAACTCATTAAACATTTCTTTGTAGGTAAAATGTATCGCTGATCTTAAAGGTTCGCCATCCGTGTACTAGATATCCTTTTTGAACTATTACATACTATTTGACACACAAATTTGAAATCTGGTGCACATGGGTTTTTGTTGTTATTATTGAGTAGAGATCTGCTAAGAACTGAGTTTTGGGTTCGGAAATCAATTCGAAAGGACTGGTTATTCCATAAGATAGCAAAGGTGTTATAGATACAAAAAATACCCATTTTTGGACTATTAGGCCTGCAGATTTTGAATTTCGCCGGCATGTTTAATTTGTTATGTAGAGTTCTACTAAGAACACATTTTGTGTAAATCTATCAGCAAAGGGAATGTATATGGGAGCGTAAAAATGAAATATATTATTTTTTTGGGAATTTTAAATATTTACGTTTTTGAACAATTAGATTACATTAACAATTGGTTGGCATGTTACTTTTATGGAGAAGAGTTTCTCTAAGAACGCGGGATTTGCAAAAATCGATCTTCAAGGGGAGTTGCGAAAGGTTAAAGGGCGGGGAGGGGCATTATATATTTATATATATATGTATAACATGATTTTAAACTGTTTGATTAACATACTTGAAATTTGTTAAGTAAGTTTCTTTTGAAGATACTAAATCCGCTAACAACGGATTTTACAGAAACCGTCTTCTATAGTGGAAGTGAAGAGTTACTGGAGCGAATAGATACGCAACCCGTTTCAAACCACTAGATCCCCAAGTAATGAATGGTATTCAAGTGTATTTATTTATTTATCGCTTGCCGTTGAATTAAAATCCAATAAAACGGGTCTTACCTCAAATCGATTCTTTGGTATGTCACAGTCATTGATAAAAATTCCATTTTTAAACCCTCAGATTTAGACTTAAACCTTCATGCCATTTTCACCGTTTGAGCCGATAAATAAAACGTTTCGCCATCCATTTCGGGAGGCTCTTAAAATGCAAAAAGCGATAATTCCACTTCAATTTTAGAAGTTTAAGTCCTGTCCTTTTTCAAATCAAGAATCTAGAAGAATGTTTTTTAAATGCATACAAATACATATACTCTAGGATCAGTGCTTGAATAATTTTGGAGTGCTAATAAACTATAAATACCACTAAAACAGGTCCATCTGCATTAAAACTAACCCAGTTTTAATATGTGGTTGTACTTAAATGATGCAGGTTTGTCTTGGGAAAGTATGGGTCATTATCAAACAACAACTGCTTAGAGTGCTAAGTATAAATAATAAAGTACATCCTGCCCACAGCTACATTATATATTTGACTTGGCCTACTACTTCCAAAATGGCTAAGAAATATTTAAAACAAAATAAAATTGAAAATATAATGTTATGTTAAAAAATCCATAAAATGAAGCTTTAATTGAGTGTCAAATATATTAATTTCTAAATCCTCCCCCAAAGTCACGTACCAAGCTTTAAAGGCAACAATAAATACCAATGGATGCGATTGGTACCATATACTTTAAAATGAATAATTGACAAGTTAATTTACTGAAAATGGTTTCACCTTGCTCTTTTCAAAAATGAAAGTTCCTACTTAAAGTTACATTAAAAAAATAAATTATGGCCATACTCTTTCGACTTGAAAATTTGAAGAATTACTTCTAAATTCTGAATAAATAAACAAGTTGCTTAATTCTAACAAGTTTATGAATACGACTAACCCAAATTTTGATTTACACTTCTTTAAATAATCAAAATCATCAAGTGATTTTGCATGCCGAATATCTTTTCGACCTTATATATTCATCAAACAGATGGCAGCAACCCGCCTCGGACGAACGATTATTAATCCAAGTTTCAATCTAGTTCACGCTTCTTCTTCAAAAATGCCAATTTTACCCAATAAAAAATTTTCCATATAGGGACATGTTAATTTTTTCCAATTTTCCATGACTGAATTTTTTTTTTAATATTCAAACAGCAAAATTTGCAACATTCATACTTAAATATAAAAATTATAATTATTTTTTAAATTTTAACTTTGAAATTTGTGTAAAATAATTTAGACTTAGTTTGACCTGCCATGAAGCATTTACATATACAATGGAAAAATAATTATTTTAAACAGTGGAAAGTGCTATACTATAACATGTTTACACTTTATTCTAAGGGAAATATGCTTGGCATGCTTTGCACCCTAAATCTATTTCAGTGGAAACATAACGCGTGGCCACGCCATTAGATGCATAGGGCAACATAAGCATTTGTCGTCACCATACAAACCGTTCTAACTTTCAAATTTATCAAAGGTTTGGTCTTCCATTTTTATTCTCGTTGAAATTTGTATGAAATAATGTCATATAATCCACAGGAAGTAAAATGTTTTTAGAAGAGATAAACAACTCAAGTATGTTATTTCATTTTATATTAAACAATAGTTCTTCGTTATTCCCAATGAAGAAAGGTCACAGTTTTAAAGTTTAGTAAAAGTACAGAAAAGAAAAATTAATTCCCTAGAAGGATTTTTCAATTGTAAAGTAGAGAACAATAAAAAGTGCAAACCCTACGCATAGACTAATAATACTGATTTACCATATCTCTAAATCAATTTACAAAATTTTTCTTAAATTTACAATAAAAATACATTTTTATTTAAGAATTATATATGTAGCATTCTCAATCTTGATACCAATGGCATTCAGTCCCACTTATTTTGGCAACTCAGGTTTGCCTAACTATAAGACTTTTCTGATTCGTCAAGCAGATCAGTAGTTCCACCCACAACATAAAATGTAACGCTCCCTCGTAAGCAATGCCATTTTTGCGCAAGTAACAATTTCGTCGGCCCTTCTCTAAAGCATGCCAACAAGATAAAACTTACATTTGGTTTGACTAGAAATTGAGCATCTACTTCATACCAGTCATATAATTGGCCCAAAAGCAGCCCATTTTTATCATGTTTAAATTCCGTCTCATGTAATACCGTCGTATGTTATATACCTACTCACAAGTTTTCTATTACCGAGGTTTCGGATAAGCATATGGCCCCCTCCTGTTCCATTTCAACCCCTTCGCTTTGAAGGATATAGTTCTGAATTAGTCACTATTAAAACTTTTAACGTACACCTACCACACACACACACACACACACACACACACACACACACACACACACACACACACACACACACACACACACACACACACACACACACACCACACACACACAGCACACACACATTTGTCATTTTTATCAAATTGCCAGGGTTATATCTAGACCACGACACCACAAGGGGTTCAGAACAAAACCAAAACAGACAAAATAAACTAAGTAAGGAATAAATAAATAAAACAAGTGGAAAAGTCTATGAACCTAATAAGTCCCTATAGCTTCGCTGGCCAAAGTCGCACTGAGAAAGCCCTTTAGGGTTAAGGCGGAGAATGTGGTCAGCATCCTTATCCTCCCGAAAATCACAGAGCGTGCAGCAAGGCCGCAAAGCGTCATGAATTTGCGTAGATGCTCGCGGGCGTGGCGAATGCAAACCCAGTAGTCAGACAAAACTCGGCAACTGCTTTACCAGCCAGCCATGGAAAGATCTCGGCGACGGCCCCTGTATACAATTTCTTCCGCATGGCCATTCTCTAAAGAGAGAGATCATTCAAATTTTTTCTAATGGCGTCATATCTATGACGAATCTTGTTAAAAATGCTTAGCAATTATACTCAGTTTATTAGGTTGTTTCCATCTGTTTAATGTTTTAGTGAAATATTTTACACGTACCCAAAAAAAGTAAAACCAAATATCTTCCTAAATATTTAAAAAAAATTAATTACTAGGTCAGTTTACAAAATAAATCGAAAAATGGTTGCCAAGATGCAAAACGGCATGATCACCAATCTTTTTTCGCTGTAGCTGCTTGTCAATTATTGTCCTACGCCCTACCATGCTTCTGTCTCTATTTGGAATATTCAAACCATCATCGTTCAAAAGATTTCAAACTACTTCAGGCGCTTTTTAATAGCATTGCTTGATGTAGTACACAAATCTTTTTAAAGTTCTACACCACGGAATCACCATATTAGATATGCTCTAAATATTCATTCAGTTGTTATAAACAATTCTACGCCAATTAGACAAATACATTTTTTTACGCCGATATTCTTACCTGTCTTAACAAACTCATCTGTTCATACACCCGTAATTTTTTACAATATTCAACGAATCACAATAATTTGTATTTAGGCAAATAACCAAGAATTATACCAATAATATGACCAATAAAATATCTATATTTTCTTTTAATTACATCCCCTCGAAGAGAGAAAGCTTTGAAATAATTCTAAATTCCTGAGAGAGAGACATTGAAAAGAACACCCATTATCTGTTCTGACATTGGCGTCGCAAAATAGTTCCTTTCCACACAACTCGTAGCTTGCACCAACTTACTATTTGCGCTAGATGTTCACCCAAAACACTACCGAAACGCATTTAAATAAAATTACAACCCTCATGAATAAAATAGGAAACTATCGCCGATCACCCTAATATTGTTTAATTCCCGCCATGAAGCTAATCGAACATTCTTTGTTGAGTGGTGAAACAAAGCCGAAACAAAAACAATAGCGCTGAAAGTACAGCCATGAAACATTTCACGATGCGTGAGTACAAAATGAGTCCCTTTCTAATGCAATTCGTTTTGTTAATGCTTCTTTGAAGGTGTCATGACAGGGCAATAACGCCTATTTGACTTTTATTAAATTGAAAATTACTCATCTTTGAACGCCGTTTGTTATCAAAATCTGGTGAAAAATCAATGGATGTAATGAATTTGACTTTGATTTCATTAATTATTAAAATGTCATAACTTGCTATGGTATTTTTGGATAGAACGAAATATTTGAGAATCAGTTTACCATACTCACGCTGTCTTGTATCGGTACACATTTAGATAACTAGGGAATATAAGTTTATGCCAATAAAAGCTTAAATTTACTATATTGTAAATTACTCTCCCACAACTCTCTTCAAGATATGTACCAGAGATGTCTACCAATTTATAAAACTTTTCAACTGACTTACTAAAGTGAAATTAGGAATATTTTGCAAAATTATGGTTTCAAAATCATTTACTAAAATGATTGAGCCAGCTGCTTGCATATACCCGCCTGCCAGCTTGAAATATATATTCCCTGTTTCTAATGCAGCACATGGTAAATTACCCATTTTCTGTTACTTTTAAACTCATAATATTTAAAAAATTTCTATTGTTTATACTACTAAGCATTAAGTTTCTGGCCTAAATCATATTACTAACATCACAGGTAAATTTGTGATTAATATGTTGAACAACGCGCCAGCCAGTGGCGTACTAAGGTGGTCCAAATCCTAACTCGTCGATTTTTGATTGATTATACCTACAATACGTATAATTCACCTAAGTATTTATTATTAATGATTAATGTTAATTAATGCTAATTATTTATTCGGTCAACAGTTTTACTGCGCCGGTCTCGAAAATCGATGAAATCAAAAGGAGCAAAATACAAGAATGTTAAAACTTTCGACCCCGGAACCCCCACCTGAAAAATTTCGCGGGAGCTTACTGGCACCCACTGTATATCACAGGAACCTAACTTCGAAATACGTAAAATGGTCTCAGATGCATGGTGGTAAAAATAGTTTCCTGGTCCTGGGTCCACACGGTGCCGGTTCACGCCCTCCCTACTTCTATTCGCCTTTGCCCAATCTAAGCTTCCAGGTCAAGGACGAGATTATTCTGCACCTCTAAATGGCGAACGGCTTCACAACTTGACAGATGCAGCGCGCTCAACAACGTTGGGTTTTATAAGGACTTCAAAAATTTACTATTATTTCGTAAATTTTGGGTTTTTTTTTCTTGTAAAATAGTTTAATTATCAGTTTTATACGAAAATAATTTGAAATATACTTTGTAAACTTGCCTTACATATTTTCGCCAAACATACATACATATGAGTGAGGGGCCGTCAGCCTGTGAGACTGCAGTTTTGAATAAATTCCTAAAATATCTACATGGGAATCAAAACCACTCAGATCCTCGTGCACATATTCTAAAACCAGCACCTTTGCGCGAGCCCCGCAAAGGTCTGCGTGTACATTCTAGATGCCTTTATTCATTCTTTAATCTGTGATTGAAGACATATCTGATATAGCAATGCCCTGGCCCGTATCGTGAAAACCAAGATAAAACATCTCCAGGAACTTGGAAAAGAAGGTACTGTTCTCTCTTGTCAGGACTTTACAAAAATATCACTATGGAAAATTCTGTAATGCGTTTTACTAAAAATCCACGTCCCTTGAACATTGCAAGGGGATTTGTGAAGACTTGCAACAAAAGGCATCTAAAAATGTAAACAGTGGTGACACGGAGGTAACTAACCATTATCTTTTTGATGTTCTTTCTCATAAACACCACACCCCATTATATTTTTAGCTAAACGTTTACCTTTAACCGGAACTACTGAAATGACTCTCAACAATAAAGTACTCTCTACACTGCTGTTGTTTTGTGTCCCATCTTAAGTTATGACGCTCTGTAGTTGCCATTACGCACCTAATACTCAATATTAAAAACGAAGCTCAAAACCTTTATTTCAGAATATTTATGAGCTGGTAGATATACCAGAACTCATAATATAAAAGCCTTACACAAAATATTTTAAAATCAATCAAAGCTCGCAAATAAATTCTTTTTTAATAGGCCTCCTAAATACTACAATCAATAAATCTACTGATATTCAAAATGGTAATCAAACTGACTCACTATATCTCAGAGGAATACTCCTAGGACTTGTATACAAACCCTGCTGATATTCTTTTGTAATTTCAATTCTGCAGAATTTTAAACAAATATTCTAAAATGTTCCCCTTTTTTATTTTTTAAATTTTTAACTCTTAAAATTTTAATTTTTTTACCACCGCACCCACCAGGCAAGCTTTTCTTTTCTACCTTCATCCTAATTATCCCAATTTAAGGGCAGCCAGAAGAGAGCTATCTCACTTATTGCAACCAACCCAAATGCAATGCCTCACCCAATAAATAGTACTCGCCTCAAAATCCTCAAGATCTCTCCCGCGAATGTATCAATAAATACCCTCCCTCAGACTTTACCACCTGCCTGATCCTAACATTCAACAAGATCTTCCTCTCTACAAACTCGCTGATGAACTTTATTTTCCCACTGCACTCACCGTTAAAGCAAAAATACAATTTCAGATAGGGATATGATCTTTTATGGGACCATATCCCTGTGGACGAATAAACGTGTTATATTTTAAATATTAATTTATGTCAAATATATTGTAATGCCAAATCTTACCAAAATGATTAAATCATCTTCAAATGCAGGCATAAGGAGATGCATCCATGAATGGTTTTTGAAGCGCGCCGCCTAGCAAAGAGGTTTAAACGTTCTGGCAACTTGTAACAATGGGCTATCAGCAAGTTCCCAAACCCATCCTCACCTGGATTTTTCACCAAATCATACGAATGCCTTCACCAAAAACATGCCACTACCGAATAACATAGAAATAGCAAACAAAGTAGATGGTTATATGTATGGGAGCATGATTATAAATACGGTCGAACCGCTACATAACGAACTTCTTATATTAAGTGTAACTTTTCGCGCAGCGAACATTTTCCTGAACCCGAAACATCATCATTTTCAAAATAACCTCTCTATAGCGAAGCGCATTTTCTATATAACGAACTTTTCGCATTCAATTTTATTCTCCCCTTTTTTAAAGTATTTCTGAAAAATCGCTGCTCTCTTAACAACATGTTTTTTATGGGGGTCATACATCTTGAACTGGTTTTATTAGATTGTAACTGACCGAGAGCAATAGAGTTCTAGACGTTTCATTCAAGAAGTGCAACCTTTAACACCCACTGTCCAGTTCACTAGAAATGTCTTCGATATCCCCTTTCACTCTCAGTGGTTGTCCCGTGTTCCCGTGTTCTAATTATGAGATGATGTATGTTTAATATTACTTGTATGCGTTACATTATAAAATGTCCTTAAAATTCATTTATTTTAGTATAAAATTATTTTCTTAATATTGAAAATACAGTGAATTTTTCAACATTTTTTCTTGTTTTCCTTGCAGTTTTTCGTTCTTTCTTTCTTTTTTGATGGGTAAGATATATAAAATAAACATATATTAATTTTATGAACAATTACTTTTTAATATATGTGTTAATGAATTGAAAATTTGTTTCATGGGTTTATAAAGTACATAAAGTATTGAACCCTATATAACCAATTTACCATATAACAAACTTTTCTTTTCGGGGACAAAGTAATTCTGTTATATAGAGGTCCGACTAACAGTAGTAGAAGTTCATGGACGACATTGCCTCATTAATTCAAAAGCCAGAATCTAAGCTGCGTGTAGCCCATTTTACGATATACAAGATTACGGAGGATCTCACCTTATGACAGGTTCCATCTCATAGAGATAGCTAAGTACAAATTGATTCTACCCTACAATACGCCTTTTTGTATTTAAAGTAACCATTTATAGTAATGCTCATTAGAAAAGTAATGTATTTAAACACTCGAGTTCCGCTCATTTATTGTGTGTGTTATTAATAATTAATGCAAACGAGGCCTCAAAAATCACCGAAGTACACCTGTCGTTGGCCTTGGCCTCGTGCTAATTCATCATACATGTGACAGTACGAATTATCTCATGAATAAAGGGGCGATGCTAGTATATGAAACCACCTATCTCCACCTCTACAATTTAGACATGTGAACCGAAGTTGAGGGAAATATTTCTCCAGCCCTCCACCGTATCCAGCCCACACGTTTCTGACCCATCTTCGGTTTAACGAGCGCGTAATTCAAAGGACTCAGGTATTTGGTGGCGCATCGAACCAGGCCTTCAGCCCAGAGTCCGATGCTCCAACCACTCAGGCTACCTGCATCCGTTCATTTCGTTCTCCACGGTACCGCGTTTGGAATTCCGTTAGAAAGAGTTATATTAACATCACAGTATAAAATATCACGAGTGCTGTTGGTAAGCTCCTCGGATTTAACGTATCAGCCCTCTTTGAGGCGGTTTTCGCATCACCTGACTGCAGTCACACGCCAGCGCGGTACAACCATAGCATAATTAGCTGCTATGGTATTGGCCCTCATGGCAACGTAATATTAAGCGTGATCTTCACCTCAACCAACATCAGGAGGAAGTACTGCGACAAACTGCATTGCGAAAATGACGGAATAACGCATGAATGTTGTGAATTACGCCATTCATTTTCACAAATCTATCTAGGAATCTTTGGGGCCAGAATGGCATTATTTCAATCCATTCCTCTCAAGAAGAAACCGCGATACACAGATTATAGTTAATAGATATACAATGGAGCTTTAGCATTCGCGTGTTAGTAGAATGGAAGAATAATAGTAGATGAATAGTAGAAGAAGAGAATAGAAGAAAAAAGACAGTAAGCACGCAGTGGTGCTGATCGCCGTGAGATATAGATAAGATATTAATTATAGAACGGACTTAAGTGTGTTATGGAATCTAAGGCAGATAAGGATTCCATGCTCTATCTACTTAGAATTTAGAATTACATTGTATCTCTCCTGATTACATCCTCCTATAAGTAAGACTTATGTTGCGTTGATCAATATATGGAATAGTATAAATTAGGATTTATTATGATGAATTTGGGCGACCGTCAATGGCTCCCCAAATCCAGGTCGTGTGATGAAGAGAGATACCTCCCGGCCAAAGTAATCAACGCAAAAATACTAAATTAGTCAACTCACTTAGTCAACCCATGATATATGAATATAGGTACTGTATTTGTTATTTTAAACAAATATAGGACGACCAGAATGAGAAGAGCCCTTGCGTAGCCTTTTTGTGAAACGAAGTCACTTCATCACAGAGAAAAGTAAAATGAGTGGAAAACTAAAATTGCTCTCATAAGAGTAAAACTACGTATTCTATTCACCCCGGCTTAAACCAGAAGGTAAAAGTACAACAAATTATTTATATTGAAAATAGGATACAACTTTTAATGTTCTTATTTGGCTGCAAATTTATGCTCTTTTCCTAGAATATTTATCTTCCTAAAAACAAATAATATAAAAAAAATTCTAAGTCAATTCCTACTTAATTCAACAAAGAAAAATTTTATTTTAGCTACTTTTTATTAAATAGTTGCAATTAATATAAATATGTATATATATACATGACAGAATCACAACATTAAGTGGTCATTAATTTTTATTAATTATCATTAAAATATCGTATTGTCATCCAAACCAATCGTGTCTATAAAATTTCAGTTCAACTGAATGCTTTAAAACGTGAGAAAAAACCCTTTTCAAGTTTTGACACAAGTCGCCAAAAGGGTCGTTAAGCCGACAAAACGACAACGTGTCAGACAAATTCTTTTTAAATAATTAGTTTTAATCAATTACCTACAATTGCAATAATTAAATTATCATCCAAAATAATCATGTATATAAAATTTCAGCTCAACTGAGCACTTTAAAATGTATTTTATGAACGATTGAAAATTCCACCAAGACAAATGAATAAATATATAGAGAGTGTGAGCTAATAATAGGAATTGTGAATGACTAACTAACGTAACAATGAATTATTTCCTGAATTTTTGAATTGTTACATTTTTTTTGGCTTTACTTTTTCTAAAACATGATAAAGAGGAAATTTTTTTATTTTATTTTATGAAATTCCTGGAAGACTTAGAAATTTCTCGGAAATGTTAAGCACAATTATTAGTGCACTTGTTTATTTTAAATAATTGAAATGAAGAGAAGAAATGTAAAAAAGAATATCTGTATTTGCTTCTGGTAATATTCCATTTTACTGGAATTATAAATATCATGAATTTCTAATAGTGTCCGAAAAAAAAATATCCTCGGCAGTACAATAATAAATCTCCACAAATCAACATTAAAAAATAAACAATTTTGGGCATATTTGAATTTTCGAACAACTAAATTTGGTCTTATCAAATATTGACTTTTTAAAATCCCTTTTTTCTACAAAAAATTGTCTTTGCTGTAATTTGCAAAAGTAAAAGGAATTACTCATTTCAAAGCTAGCAAAAGAAGATTTTTCAAGCAGCGTCACAACGACCTAACACACATAAAAAAGAACGCTTATTTTTGAAATGCGTAGTGATTATGAATAATAAAATTTTAAGCGAAAATTTATTGAATCATTTTTGTATTTTAAAGTGTATGCATGAACATACGTTTTACATTAAAATAAGCTGACATAGCTTATATTCCATATAAAAGTACTTTTTTTTGTTATAATCAGAGCGAAAATCATGAAATTTGTTAACATAATTCTTTGAAAACTGTTTACTAAGATGTATTGATATATTTGAATATTTTGTATGAAATTATGCTCCGTTTTTTAAATAAAGAGAGCAAAATTAAAAGAAAACCATAGACATTTCAGACAGATGCATTTGAAGCAGGAATAATTTAGGAAATAATAAAATTCATTGAATCAAAATTTCATGTAAACTTAAAATTTAAGGAAATTCTCGTTCAATTAAAAGGAAGCCTTTTAATTATCTTTACATTTTCTTGTTTTGTATGTGTCTATCTTTATTATTTAATCAAATGTTATTTTTTTATTTAACCATGCGTATTAAGTAAGAATGTAAGTGCCCATCAGAATGTAATAAACTGTTCATCCATGGCTTGGCAACTCCTCCGAGAGTTTTTAGGTCTAGTCCGATCAACCGCACTTGCACGCATTATTCGGCAATTACAAACGATACACTTGTTACACTGACTTCATCAGTAAAGATGTGGACGCTCAGCAAAAGGTGCATTGCGTACTTTGGTTAACGGAATTTAAATCAGTCACGCGTGTACAGCGACGTGTTCGAACTGAACGGAATGTCGGTCCTCCAACTTGCCTAATAGACTTATCAGGACAAAATGAATCACGCACACGATAAACAGTGTCTTCTATCACGAAAACTTATGAATACTTGCCAGATTGAGATACCAAAGTTCCCGTCTCTTTTAAAGATCTTTCCCATTGGTGGATAGATTTTGATGTCGGAGGATCGACATTCCATTTTGTTCGAACACGTCGCTGTACACGCGTGACAGATTTAAATTCCGTTAACCAAAAGTAAGCACTACGCTCTTTGCTGTGACGTATACATCGTTATTATTGAAGTCAGTGTTACAAATTTATCGTCTGCGATTACCGAATAATGCGCACTCGTGCGAGCGGACTAGACCCAAAATATCTCGGAGGGTTTTCCAATCCACAGATGAACTGTTGATTACACTCTAATGGGTAGTAATATTAATTCGCAATAATAAGCCATAACTCTTGCATATTTTAAGCCCAACACCCTGTATTAACATGCCTTTTACATGATTTCTGTTACATATGTGCGTACTGATAATCTTTTTAGTAAGTAAAAA
This sequence comes from Trichonephila inaurata madagascariensis, assembly GCA_019973955.1. Taxonomy (NCBI): domain Eukaryota; kingdom Metazoa; phylum Arthropoda; class Arachnida; order Araneae; family Nephilidae; genus Trichonephila; species Trichonephila inaurata. Next base: position 191 of record BMAV01010854.1, on the reverse strand, counting down.
AAGTAGAAAAGTAATGTTTTATTAATCGGATTTTTATTACAAAAATAAACATTTATAAGTATTTTAAGTACAAAAATGTCTTGCACGGAATTAAGTGAAAAAGTAGCTATTTTAATTAATTTGTATTTATTGACAGTTAGAAAAAGATATTAAAGAAAACTCCAAAGATGAATATTGTAAGCATTTTTAAC
>BMAV01010853.1:0-18799 GCA_019973955.1 Trichonephila inaurata madagascariensis | reverse complement strand
AAACCCGTCGAGAGCTGAAAGTCCTCCCGTTGGTGTGGTGTGGTGTTGGGAAGGGGGGGTGCCGTCGGTGTCGCCCCGTCACTTGACCATGGTTCAAAATTACGTGGTCCGTCCCCAAAAAGCGCTCGTGTATGAACAGTGCGACGTTAATATTCAATCAATAATCAAATTAAAAAAACCCCCAAATGTTTACATTCTACCTTGGATATTCTGATCAATTTTGTTACAAACCTAGTCACCATTTCATTCTATGTATTATATATATTCGTATTTTCAACAACAATCAACCTGTCTTTCCCTAAAAACATATCAGTTGTATAAAGACTACCATCTGCTAGAGATAAAGATCGTTTTCGAAATCCTTATTTCACGCAAAATTATAAAACATATTAACCAAAAAAAAAATTCAGAACTATTGATGTCAGTGATATATATGTATGAAAATTTCATTCTTATATATATTATAAATAAAGTTCAATATTTTAAAAGAAAAATTTTCCCAAATCATTTTAAAAAAAACAAGTCTTCCCCTTTGGGATTGTGATTAATAAAATTTTACTTCATACAAAAAAAAAAGGTATTTAGATAAATATCTAAAGCAAATCCAGAAATAATTTCATGAAATAGAAGCTGCTTTCACCATGCATTATATGACTGGCCTCGAAAAATTGGTTTGTTTACATTGAGAAATTAGTTTGTAATTTGAAAACTAGCAAAATGAGACAATTCGCACTTTCTTTGAAATAAAACAAGAAATTATTTGCATCCCTTTCCCAATTAAAGTGCAAAAGTTTAGTAAACTAACATTTTTTAAGCTAAAATTGCTTAGACTTAGAAAAGATCAGTATAAATTTAAAAACGCATATGTTGTAATTTCAACATATAATTTGTTATTTATTGAAAAAAACAAAACACACTTTAGTAACATTTCTAGATAGTTATTTAAATTGTTTTTTGTTTCAGGTATAATAAATTGAGGGCGAAAAAAAACACTATCAATGGGTATGCCATCCTCAAAAGAATTTTTTGGTGCTTATCAATTGGCTTTAACTGTCACTTAGAGCGAGTGCCATCAATAATTTTGCTTGTTTTGTTCTGCACAATTTTTTATGTGTCTAGGTCAGAATATTCTGTAATTTAATTATGTGTCAAGATTTTGTAAACTTTCAATGTAAATACTTTTTTACGAACAACTTTTTCATATTTAAGTTTTACATTTAAAAATTTTGGTACATATTCTTACATATATTATATATATTCTTAGTTTAAAATTTTTATAAAATATAAAATTATAAATTTAATATTCTACATACTGAACATAACTTACAAAATTCAAAGAGTAAAATGAAGTGATTTAAAAATTTTTTGAGAATATACTTCAGAAAAATTGTATTCATTTCAAAACAAATGTTTGCATTTTACAAAGGACATTATGAAACAGAATGAGATGAAAGTATACCAGTATTCTTGTTATACTTTTCTAAAGAAAAAATTTGAGTCACAAAACATTTTAATACAATCCAGGGACAAAATTTGAATGTATTTCTCTTATATTACCTTCGATATCTCAAATTCTCACTTATACAATTGAATAAATTTTTTATTACAGTGTTTGTACTTTTACATATTCTATAATAACGGGATAGTTATTTTTGGGTTTAACAATTTTATCACTTGATTTTCCATAGAAAACCATTAAAATTTTTCGAGATACAAGCACCGTCTTCCCATCCAATATTGATTTATAAAGCTGTTTAAGTGAAATATCACTTTTTAAAAATGCATTCATATATATATAAGAAAAATGCATCCATGTGAAGCAGTCGTATTGACAAATCAATGAAAATATACAAAAAAAATTTGTTGTTGTGTGTTTCATTTAAAAACACATATGGGAAAAGAAAAGAAATACTAATGATAAAATGTAAACACTACTGTAATGTAGCAGTAAAAGGGCCCAAGAAACAGTTTTGATGTTTCAGAGCCAGTTAATTTTAAAAACTAGAAGTGGGAAATGCATTTCAGAATCATCTGTTTAAAAAGGAAGAGGGAGGGGGGCACTTTGCAAAATTATCATAACTAATACTTCAGCAAATCAAAGAAATCAGCAAAGTACCCTTTTATTTTTAGGATCAAAAATCAAAAATTTCCCCTTAAGATTAGTTTTTTTTTTTTGTTTGAAGTTCATCAAATATTATATTTGGGATATATAAAATAAAACACATTAAAAAAATCTAAACTTTTGGGACTCATAAACTTTTTATAGATATATATGTGGGGGGAAAAAGATGTTGCATAAACTCATACTGAACAGCAAAATTTTAAAAAAAAAGTGCTTTAACAAAAGAAATTTGATTTGAGATTATTTTTAGAAAATTTACTAAGAACAATGGATATTTATAATTTACTTAAAAAATGTTTCAACATTTCAAATTGAAATTTTATATTGTTTACCATTTAATAAAACTTTGTGGGGGATTGAACCACCTGCAGACCCTAGATTGAAGTTTTAGTATTACAATTAGTGCTAAAAAAACAATTCAACACCGATCATTGAAGCAAGACCACGTTGTTTCTGTTTTTTGTCAAAAAAATTGTACAAATTTTTTTTAGTTATTTTTTTTTTTTTTATGTTTTTATAAAAATTTTAAATTTTTTGAAAAAAAAAAAAAAATCACAACAAATTTTGTAATAAAAGTTATTTATTCTATGTTTAAATTCTGATTTTAAAAAAATTTTTTGGGGCCATTTTTTCAATGTACCCCCAAAAATTTCCCGAACTCAGTTTTAGAGCTTTTCTTCCAGCTCTATCTATTTTATAATTGCTGATGCTCAACTTTATGCACTTAGCAGCAGATGAGCTGTTGGTTTTTTAGCATGTTTTTCTGAACACTTTTAAAGGTGCCCTTGAGAGTTCTGGCTGTCTTGGAGTTGCATTTATATTGGCTTCATCTGTTATATGATTTTCTTTATTCCTGCTTTTGTAATCTGTTAAATAAAATTCATTTTTAAAAGAATACAAACTAGTTCTAAATCAGAAAAACTATCAATATCTACTTGGTCAAAAAAAAATAAATTCCTTTTGTTTCAGATAAGTAATACCTATTTTGTGTCTTGATTCACAAAAAATTTAAAAAAGTTTATTATTGAAACTATACTAAGCAGCTTGATGGTTTTAAAAAAGTAAATGTTATTGGATCAAAGTTATCAGGAAAAAAGCAAAAATTATTTAAATTTTGAAAACTCTATATTCTATATACTAAATTCTTTTAAACAAATTAAAAACTTTTTTAATGATGATCTGACCATGTTTGTAAGAATGGTCGATCATCATAAAAAAAATACAATATTTCCCCAAAAACCAAAAAAAGCTATAAAGATTATTATCTTTTGGTACCAACAGCTATTCCCAAAAATAATCAAATTTTTTTTATCTAATCTTTTGTAAATGAAAACTTTGAAAAATTTTTTACTAATGCATTTGAATAAAAAAAAAACATAGAAAGCAGAAGGACACATTGAAAATTTTTAATTCTATTTGAAAAAAAAAATATAATTTTTTAGTATAGGTAGAAGAAAGTTTTTATTTATCTCTACTGACCAGTTAAACATCTACAGCAAACTTTTTTTTAATATTTTTAATGTTACATAATACTATTTAATGGGTAGTTTAAAAGAAACTTATGAAACATTTCAAAACGGTATTTTAATTTTTTTAAGAAAAATACGTTTTCTTTTTAGTGATACTGTAAACTTGTGGGTTCTTTTGGGATCGGGTCTTTTCGAATTGTGAAAATAATTACAGCAAATTTTGTCCCCGTTTTATTTCTCCTTCATGGGACACTTCATAAAAAAAAGGGAAATATCAAGATGGTACAAGATTATAATCCATCGTCAAGCCGTCTTCCTTCCTCCGACCACGTTTTCTCCCCTTTTCCCTTTTTCTCGCTCACCTCGTTCGATCTCTTCCGGTCTGGCCCCCTTCCAGGTCCTTCCTGTATGTAGTGGGCCCGCTGCCAGATCTCGTGTGTATCGTTCGACCTGTTGCCGGGTGCAAGCAGTAGACCCTTACACCCCCCACCAAGAGTAAAATTCCCCTTGTGGTGATTTTACCATATCAACACCAGGATTGTTTCTAATCGTGAAATAAAAAAATTCCCAAAAAGGAACACACAAAAAATTACAAATTCAATAGTGTCTTGATGTTGTTCTAGTCAAAAGTTCCTTAAAACAAACACACACGCACATGAATCCATAAACAGTTAAATAATTGAAAAAATGACTACGTTCCCAGAAAGATCTAAACTGTAAGGGGATTGCAAACAGATTATACAAAAATACATTACAAACAGATATTTAAACTGATTTTCCCAAAAAAACAGATAATTATACAGAAACACATTATAAAAAAAAAAACTAAACATATACAACATAGTCCTTATCTTCATCGGGGAGAACGAAAAAAAAAACCCATTTCCCACAAATCCAAGGCCAAGATGCTGCGCTTTTTTTTCTACAAACCTTCCTTTTCAAAAAAAAGATAAATCCGGTTCGCGTCACCAGGTTCAAACTTCCATACTTAATACATTTAATATTCGGATTCTTCGGTTCCTTTTCCCTAACAAAACAGCGAGCAGAGTAGGGTTTGGGACTGCCCCATCTCGATTACACCTAAATCTAAAAGATACTTAGTTTTCTCTCGTATAGTATTAATTAATATCTGGGATAACAACAAGTTTTGTTTTTTAAACGGTTTCCCCGTAATTAAATTAATATCCCTCTGCCTTAAAAATCGTCCCATTATCAGAGGGACAACATTCGGACCCCTGTTCTCAAAAATAGCAACAAAGTTTAAAGGTTACCTTAGCACTGAGATTAAAACGGCACAGCCTCGCCTCACCTAGTGTGTGATCAACCGACATAAAATATATTTATGCCCCTTGGGCTGGTGGATAAATTGGACCTATCAGATCCTATTCACCACCGAAATGGAAATTCAGGCCTTGCTACGGGTTTAATGGGCGTGGGTTTTTAAACCCCTAACCGATCGGTGAGCTGACTTCTTACAGATTACAAAATTTCTTCACATTGGCCCTCAGACCCCCCCAAAAAGAAAGAATACTTGATTCGTTCAAGCGTCTTCTTAGGACCCATTGGCTACTGAAACACGGAGCTATAGCTAGTCTCAACACCTCAGTTCGTCTGCTTTTAATCCCCAGTCGCCCAATACTCCCCCCGAGTATTTTATCTCTATAAAAGAACCCATTTACTTATAGTAATTTCCTTTCCCTTCTTAGCATGTTTCCCAAAGCCAGTAACGCGGCCAACACTTGCTCGGAACGCTGCCCCCCAAGCTTTTTATCCATCTCAGCGGTCACCTCCTCATCCTTAGTACCAAATGTCCCCACTTCATTCCAACATAAAGTAATATTCCTTTGACCATCCCCCGGGGTTCCCTGTGCTTTTTTGGAGAATCCAGATGAAACCTCGGTTTCATCTACATTTCCGAGTAAACCCCCAGGTCCTGAGAGTTTTGTGACCCATGAATTTTTTTCACTCGGGGCCCTCCCAAATATCAAAACATCTGGGGAAGCAACACATCTTCTCCAAAATTTTGCCAAAGCACATAAAACGTGGTGCACCACATTAACCGGCCACCGGTACAAGACCAGTTGGAACATATACAAAAAGGACATTCAACCGCTGAAAAAAATACCTTTCAAATTTTCGGGGAAGCTGATTCCCCGATATTCCGGAACTAAGTTTTTTTGATAACAGAAATTTTCCCGTACCAGAACCCCCAACGCATGAACTAATTTCCCATCTACACTGATAGATGTTTTACAAATTTTACTTAATTTGTTTCAATAGCCCGCCTAGAAATGACTTTACCTAGCAAATCAACTCTAGCGGCTACAGTCCTATCTTTCAAATTGCCCCTTCCGTTGACACCTTAGTCACATTTAGTCTTTTATTATCTACCCTTTTTTTTTTCGGATAATCCCGCTTAAAATGTTTGTCTGATCCCAGGTAAAAAAGCAATTTTTTTTAATTTCGGTACTTTAGATTTATCAGTTTTTTTTAGAAAAAAAAATTATTATCCGCCCTTTTTTTCTCCCCAAATGGCTCTTACCCCACAACCATTAAAACTTTTTTTTTCATTATCATTCCATTTAGCTCTCCGGGCCATAGTAGGTTTCCCCAGCTTTAAAAAAATATATCACATTGTTTGCCCAAGCCCCCGGGTTTGTACCATTCTTCCCTTGGAGCACAAAATATGGGTCGCCGTCTCAGAATCCAAATTTTCAAACATTTTATCTGCGATCATTGATTAACTGACTAAAATCATTCGCTCTTCTTAACTTAGAGTAGTATAACCACATCGATGTTAAACGAGGCAAACTGAGGAAAGTTTCGTCAGGGTTACGTTTGCCTTTTCTAAACATTTTTTTGGTGGGGGGTTCATACCCCTTTTGAGTACAACCTGTTTTAAAGACTCGTAATCTTTTAATTTTCTTCGCCTAGGTTAACTAGTAAGTTTGCACTTTGCTCCTAACATGCATAACAAAACTTTCGGTTTTAACTCGTCGCTGACATTTTCACTAGCGAAAGCTTTTCAAGACTAGAAAAAAATAGTCCCAACCGTCTGATTTATTGGGTCCTTTTCAGTTAAAAGCCTAACCATTTTTAAATATTTCATCTAAAGATTTTAAGGGGGTTTGACCATTATTTTGGTAACACTCTGAAGCGTTCCTAGATAATTCTATTTCCGCGTAAATTTTTTAATTGATAATTGTTCAGTTGTTCTAGTTTTTTTTGCTGTTCTGTTCTGATCTTTTGGCTGTAATAACTTCCAATACCTCTTTTGCCTCCTCCTTCTTGTAATATTTCTAGAGTTTTTAAACCCTTAAAACAATTTTTTGACATAGACGGATCAGGTGACCCATCTAAGTCCGCGCAATTGAATTAAGTCAATTTTCCTACTTCTAATGGGGAAAAGTCATTTTTTCTAAAAATAAACCTAATGCCCAAAATTTCCTTCTAAAATTTAAATACAAACACTTTAAAAGACCTAGTACTGTATATTTAACAAAAAAAAAAAATAGACACTCATGTTTTAAAAATACTCAAATTTCAGAAAACAATACGAAATATATTTAATAAAACTTATAGCGACAAAAGTTATTTTTTTATTAATAAAACCCGAACATTTTTTTTAAAAAAAAAAACAATTAACAACATACCCCCATTACCATAGAATTATTTCTCAAATCATAAATCACGTTCTTTCTTTTTTTTTAAATTAAAAAAAGAATCTTATGCAAGGGAAAAAAAACCAATATATATATATACATAATAAATTTGACAAAGGAAATAAAACCTCAGAATGCATTAACATCAATTGAAACACTTTTCTTTAAAAAGAAAAAAACAAAAAATTAAAAAAAAAAGCCTTTCTGGGGGTCATAAATAACCAACAAAAAACTCTTAAATTTTCAGCAAATAAAAAGTCTTGAAATAAATATACATATTTTTTTAATCGGTATTTTTTTACCAACTCAAAACATAAATTTTTTAACCATTATTTTGAGATAAATTAATCCAACTATTTTTTTTTTTTTTAAATTCTGCAAACTAAATTGTTATGCAAAAATTTCACCCCCAAAATTTTAATTTTTTAGACAACTTCAAAACAGTAATGAATGATGATAAAAAAGAAATTATAGTTTAACATTAGAACTCTAAATAACATATTTTACAACATTTAAAATGATACCCTGTTATTTCCAGGTAAAAAAGTACACAATCTTCTTATTTTCCTACAAATATAATCCAACAACATAAAATATTAGCATAAACCAATGAAATTTTTTTTTCCCGATATATCTGCTTTTTCTTTTTCCCTTTTATTTATTAAAAACAAAACAAATTATATATGACGATCCATTACTAGTTTAAATATTTACACAAAATTTTTTAAATTAGGGGGAAAAATAAGAACGCTGTTTTTGCACTTGAACACTACTGAGATTTCCTTCGTTTTTTTCAGGTCACGGTTCCATTCATCGAAATGAAGAAAAATACAGCATCTGTTTATTCCTTAGCCCAACCGGCAGGTGAAAAAACCCATATGTAGAAGATCTTTTTTTGTTCCGAAATTTGCAGGAAAATTCCGGGGTCCACGTGGTATCAACTTGGGGAAAAAACATGGGATTTCTATTTCTTTTCTTTATTTTTTCAACCCCTGTCCACTAGAGCCGGGTTACAATTATGTAGTACGAACACCGCTCAATTTGAAATATTTTGTTCATTTAACTTCTGATTAACACCTGCTCCATCCCACCTCTTCTGACACCAGTGTAAACTTGTGGGTTCTTTTTGGATCGGGGCGTGTTCGAATTTGGAAAAAATTACAGTCAGAATTTTGTCCTCTGTTTTATTTAACCCCTTTTATGGGACACTTCATAAAAAAGAAAAATATCAAGATGGTCAAATTTAATCCATCGTCAATCCGTCTTTCCCTTTCCCCCGACCACGTTTTTTTCGCCTTTTCCCTTTTCCGTCACCTCGTTCGATCTCTTCCGGTCTGGTCTCCCCGTCGTTTTCCGGTCCTTCCCATGTAGTGGGTCCACTGCCAGATCTTGTGTGTATCGTTCGACCTGTTGCCAGGTCAAGCAGTAGATCCACAGAGACAGTCTCCTGGGGGGGGGGCATAACCAACAGCTTTCAATTTTTTATTGACTGAGATTTAATTAAAATATGTAATAACTAAAGAAAATTTTCTTACTTGAAATTTTTGATTTTGGTACTTCGCGCAAAAGCGTAGACATTGGCAGCGCAGTATCGCTCCCAAAACCCCTTTCAAATCCATATATACCATTTTTTAGATATTTCACCACACCTTCTTTGACAAGAACGGTTTTTTGTTCTTTTTTAAAAAATTAAATAACATTCATGGATTTTTCGGGTTCTGGGAATTATATACAGTCTCATTAGATTGGTGAGGGAAAAACAGGTCCCGGGGAAAAGGAAAACTTCCCTTCTCAAACTTTAAAGCCTGGGGCCATCGTCCAACCAGAGGGTTTGCCCCCAATGTTCCAAAAGGAGGGTTTTTCCCCCCCCTTTTAATGTTAGTAAGGAGGGAGGGCCAATCCCCCTTTTTTCCCCCCGACCAGTGTAACAAAGGGGCTTTTGGAATTATAAAATTCTTTCTGTTGAAAGTTTTATAATTCTTGGTTTTCGATTTTTTTACGAGATCCCTCCCCTTTATGTGTTTAAAAAGAAAAAATGCCTTTACGTGCCGGATTTGTCATAAGGGGGGTATTGAAGTATCAAAAGGTTAGGGAATCTCAGCTTCTAGGGTTGATAAATGGGTTTTAAAACATTTAAAAAATTTTTATTGGTTTAAAAAGAACCCCGATGTAGGGTAAACAAAAACGACTTTAAATAATTAATAAAAAAATTTTTTTCTCTTGAAATTCTTTCACTGAAGTTCTTGTTTTTTCCCAAAAATTTTTTTCTGAGATCCAAAAAATTTATGTTTTTAATCTAATAAAACGCAAATTGTTTCCAAAAACGTGCAAAAAAATTTTTCTTTAATGAAAAAAAATTTGCCTACACCCTTTCCGAATATCCCTGGCCAATCTTTTCCGAATTTTCATTTTTAGGAGAATTGTTTCTTTCGGTGAGTCATTTAAAACAAATTGGGTACATATTCTTTTTTGAAAGATGATAGGGTTTTTTTCATACAAAAAAAGGGGTGTTTAAACCGAATTAGATGCTTTTTAAAAGCTTTTTTTTTTGCCCCGAAACTTAGTGTGATTTATTAAAAAAACGTTTTTTTTTTTCCATTGATAAAAATTAAATTATGGGATTAAAGCTTTAAAAAAGTTGCAAATTGTAAAAGATTAAACGGGGGAAAATTTTAAACCCCTTGATTTTACGAATTTGGTTCAAAGTTAAAAACAAACTGTTGATTAAATTTTTGTTGAGGGGTTAAAGTTTTGAAAATTTATTTTTTATTACTGTGTATCCACAGGGTCTTAAGAAGTTAGTTCCTTGTAATGTTTAACAAAAATATGTTTCTCACATTTTTTATTTGTTAATTGATTTTTGATGTAAGATAATTTTTTTTACAAAAAACAAAAGTATGAAGATGAAACGAGATTGTTTTTAATGTATTGAAGTGAGAAAAGGAAAAATTTGTGATTTTGTTAAACTTAAAAAAAAATGTTATAAAATTTTTCAGAAATGATATGTTTGATTTAATGGAGATTAAAATGTTTTAAAAATAGAGGACATGTAGAAAGATTATAGCTGGAAACCTTCCCAGAATTTTTAACTTTTTACCTTTAAAAAAAGCTATAATTTATTTACTATGTCTGCGAAATTTTTTTTGTTTTTTTGGGGGGGGTATATAAGTATTTTTAATTTTTCTTTTTTTATTTCACTTTTGGTTTTACGAAAATAATAACGAAAGTTGGGGAAAATATCACTTTTTGTAATGTCACGAACCTTTTAAAAAATGAAAATCCAGGGAAAAATTTTAAGGCGTTTAATGTTTATATAACTTTTTAGAAATCCTTAAGCTAAAGATTCAAAAGGAAAACAAAAAATTTTTACATTGAAAAGAAAAAAGGTTAAGGAATCGGGTATTAGTGGGAGGGGGGGAAAGATTTAAGATTATTAATTTACAATTCTAAGTCAGTAAAAATTTATAAATATCTTTTAACATGCATAACGGGTTTTCAAAATTGCCACAAAACCTTAAATAAAAAAAACAATTTAAAATTTAAAAAATTTTCAGGAACGGGAACCATTTCTTTGAAAAAGGGAAAAGGGGCTTCAAAAATAAACCACAAACCTTTTTTTTAAAAAAAAAAATAATTTTTTAAATAAAATAAACAAAAGCCAATCATGAACTTTCCATAAACCCTAATGCCCAAAAAGGGGAAAATTTACAAATTCATGAAAAAAATAAAGGGTTAAAAATTTTAAAACAAAACATGGAAAAATTAAAAGGAGCCTTCACAAATTATTATAAACCCCCAAATGTCAAAACAAGGCGCATTGGAAACTAAATCAAACTCCTTTTAAATAAATGAAAAATTCCTCAGTAAGGGAAAAGGGGTTTTAAAAGGTTGAAAAAAATTTGGGAAGAAAAAATTTACAAAATTCTTAAAAAACCTTTATTTCTGCAAAATTCCCAAAGGAAAAATTTCAAAACACTTTTATGAAAAAATACAAAATTACAGAATCTTTATTTTCCAAAAAATTTTAAAAAAAAAGGAAAAAAATATAATTATTTTTAAAAATTCGGAATCGGAAAAAAATTTAATATGGGCGTATGAAAATTTATTCTCTCAGAATTTGTATTTAGCAAAAAAAAATGTCTTTCCATTTTCCAAAACCGACTCCTTACTTATTTTCCAAACAAAAAATTTAATTTATCAAGAAAGGGAAAACCCCTTTTTAGAAAGGGGGGGACGTTGGGCAACCCAAATAATTTTTTAATACTTGGATAAATAAAAAAAAAATATTTTTCAAGTCAATGCTATGTCGTGACTAAAATAAAAACTTAAAACGATGCGAGAGTAGTTCTGGAAGAAGGGTTATGCGTACTATCAGACGCCTCTCCCCGTAAGTTGAGAAAACAAGTGAGGAAACAGAGCACTCTTGGGAAAACGCTCCATTCTGAAAAGCCATTTCATCACATTTCCCCTCCCCAAATGGAGCTCTCTTGGCAGTATAGCAGTTGCCCCATTGAAAAGGCCAGAAGGTAGTGCGTACAGCCTTCAAAAACAATTCGAACCAAATGCTGATGTAGAAAATACTAGATTCTTCTTTCCTTTTTATACAAAGGAAGGTCTAAAAGTTTCCTTGATTCCCTATAATATGGATCTGGAAAAAACATCTTCCACTGAAAATACAGAATTCATTTAAAATCTCTGTAAATAAATCTTCCTGGTATTGATCTCATCACAAATCGTATCCACAAATCTTCGCACTAAATTTATCATTTCATTTGCTTTGCTGTTCAACATGCTTTTTGGAAAATTGTACACTTCCTAAAATATGTGGCCTGTGATATGAAATGAGTTTGACATGCCTGGTCTATAGTACAGTGCAAAGTTTAATGTACAAGGAAGGATGTACAGCAGTGTTTCTCAAACTGTGGGGCGCGCGCCGTGACGGGGGCGCAGGCATATCGAAAAAAAAATATTTAAAAATATGGTAATTTACTGGAATGAATTAAAACAAAATACTTTCAGACATAATACAAAATGCACTTTTACTCTGATGTAATTTATAGGCGATATTTAGTCATCTCTCTCTCAAAAATATAAAAACTTCTTCAATACCTAATTAGCTATCTTTGATCCTATAACCAAATAAAAAATCTTTGTTTGATTTGCTATAATCCCATGATGAGAGATTGTTTATTAAGTTTTCTTTTTAAATCTAACATACTACTCTTTCAGAGAAAACATAAACCCCAGACAAAGAATCGAAAAAATTTAGGAACATAAAAAATTCATCACTGTGATTATTTTTGAAATACTGCACATTGTAGCTGTAATCTGTTATTGCTGATAATCTGTTTGACCTTCTAAGTTATTGGTATTATTAACTATGACCCCTCTCTTATATGTGTTTGTTTCTCATTCAAGGAAGTTATACTACTTCTTAATTTAGTATTCTTAAGAATTGGGCTTGTCTTGCAAAGCTAAGTTTTTATAAGAAATACTTATGATTAGAAATTGACTCTCTGAGTTCTTTTTCTATATTTAGCTGATATCTATATTTTGTCTTCTAAGCAGCCACTGCATTTTGCAATATGTTCAATTTAAAAATTAGAGAAAGGAAAAATAACATAATAATTATCCTATTACTTTCTTATCCTTTTACTATCCTTTACGATTCTGGTGTAAGGATTGCGAAGATGGTCTGCATTTGGAAAAGGGTTTCCAGTTATACCACACAAAACTGAGTTACTGAATGACTAAATACGCGCGTATTCGTTTATACCTATTTATATTTTATTTACAAAAACAATGCCCCACTAGAAGCGTACAGCACCACTGTCAAACTGTGTGGCATCCATCTCATGCGTATATGCATTTGTTACAAAACCACAAAAAGAGAGAGAGTTCTATGTGTCTAATTTAGAAAATATCAATTTTCAACTAAATATTTGAGTTTTACATTAAAAAAAAATCTGACAATATTTATCCAAATTATCAAAAAATATGACAGTTATTTTTTTTACAGGGTTAATATCTAAAAATAAGCAAGATATAAAAATACATTTGGTGCATAAATTAGTTTTGTACAGTTTGATGAAATTCAAGACTTACCGCACAGTGAAGCTCGATGATTATTTTCAATCATTGGATTGTTTCGAGGATGCGATTACAACACATGCATCTAGGTTTCTGCAGAATGTTGAGATGTCGGCTCTGATTGATTGATTGAATATTAACGTCGCATTGTTCTGCTACACGAGGGCTTTTGGCGACGGACCGCATTGTGAACCATGGTCGAAGTGACGTGGACGACACCTGAGCTGGCACCCCCTCTCCTAACTACCACACCAACGGGGAGACGTTCAGCTCTCGACGGGTTGGCAGCATCCCGCTGCCCACACGGCGGGTCTTCCGGTAGAAAGTGCTGGAAATCGAACTCGTGACAAGGCAAGCACATTCGATACCTACTCTACTCGGTTACCGCGGCCACAAGATCGGCTCTTCGTTAAGAAATGAAAATGTAGATATCTCCTGTCTTTTTTTTATTCTCGATCTTTTCATTTGGTTAATTTCAATTTCTGTGGTTTCGGATATCTTAAGTTATTTTGTATCAAATTTGCTGTGTGGATGGAATTTCTTTCCCTAAATTATATCAAAGTGAACAATAAATTGTTTGCGAGAAATCTTATGCATTTTTTTATTTTTCCTGGAAACAATTTATATTCTATAAACTTTATTTTCTGTCCTTTATTATTTTATATATAAGAATTAATATATTCAACAAAAAATGTGTGTTTAATTTTCTTAAATAATGTTTGAATCACATTTAATTTAAGGACTTTGGATGACCGTTTGAGGTAATAGTGGCTAACCTATGGAAAATGAGAGAAGCATGATGGGTTTTCACCAATTACTTGGTATTTGGAGAGTTTTGTGTGGAGTGCATTCACTCTCTGTAGAACTTATTTGATGTTTGACGAATCGAAAATCGTATGTTCTCTCGCATACTCAACGATACAAATACATCTAGTACTCTTTTAAAATACATTTTAATATTTTCAAAATTTATAAATTAAATTCGAATACATATTGAAAATTATCTGCCTCTAGGAAAAATATTTCTTTTTTTTCTTTTTGCATCGAAATCAAATTTAACATGAGAACATCTGTGTTTTCGATTATTCTTAAGCGTTCACCGGCGTCCTTTCGCGACAACGTGATATAAAATGTATAAAATATTTGTAATAACTAAATAATTACTGTACTTTAGTTCAGTAGTTCAGTTTTAAGACGTTTCAGTATTATTACATGTAATTATTATGTAATAATAACCCTTAATATCACATAATATACAGCAAAAACTCAAATTATTTCATCTTGTAAAATGGAATAAAACAATAATATTCATAAATATTAGTATAATAAGGAAAATTATAATTTTTGTTAGAATGCGAGTTTTTCCTCATTATTTATCGTTTTTATGAATTAGTTATGTGCATAGGCCATTTTCAATGAATGCCGCCATATTCAATTTTTACTATACACTTCTCGCGAGTCAGTGATTATTAACCTCGCACTGTTCAGTTACTCGAGGGCTTTTAGCGACACACCTCATAATTTTGAACCATGGTCTAGTGACAATTATGGCAATTGAGCTGGCACCCCGTCTCCTAACTACCACATTAAAGAAAAGACTTTTCAGCTCTCGAAAGATTTAACGAGCATCATTTCCCTATACGGCGGGTCTTCAGTGGTACCGTGCTCGAACTCAGGACACAACGGCCACGAGACCGTTAACTTGACCACTAGGCTCCCTCGCCCGTACATTTCCTGCACATCTTTTTAATGAAAGAGACGTACATATTTTTAGCAATATTTCCATTACTCTCTTTAATTTCACACATTTTGAGTTTTAGTGAATTTGTAATTCCCTTGAATTTAGTATATACTTTATTTTTTAAAGTTCTTGCACTCACAAAATTTGAACGTAAAAGCAGATAAGCAAATGCTATGTAACGAAATAAACACAGCTATTTTAGTATAACTGACACATTTTCGCAGTGAACCCATTAACGCTGCATTCAAGGTCAAATAAATGAGCTATATTACTTCCAGAAGTTTGTTTTACTAATGATATCTACTGAGAGAACTAACTTTTGAAAAATTGCCTTGGTGTCTAAACGAAACTAGCTGACATTCTAAGTAAATTTTTGTGTAAAATCTCTTCTAATTTTCCAGAGCCCCTAAACTTTTTCAATGACGTCACCCTGGAAATGGTTACAAATTGACGAAAAATTTTCAAAATCCCTGTAAAATAGTGGAAAGGAGAACCAACTAAGTAAGCCCCGGTTTCCAATCGACATCGACGGACGTTCTATTGTTAATGACAATCAACCCACAAATATAAAAAGAAAATTCCTAGATAATATAAACACACTAGAAATCTCGATATATCCCCATGACGTTCAGATCAGGCTTTTCATTAAAAGCGCTCAAAAATTTTAAAACTATTTTTTTAAAATAAAGAATCATTCATTTTTTAATACATTGGACTTTCGCTCCACTTTTTGCTGAACGGGCTAGTGAGTGAAAGAATATTAACGTCTTACTGTCCAGCTACACGAGGGCCTTTGGCGACGGAAGACGTAATTTTGAACAGTGGTCAAGTGACGTAAATGACTCATGGATGGCGTATCATGATTTCAAGTCTAGTACCTCTGCAGACCCGACGTGCAGAACGGGCCGATGCATGTTCAATATGCAAAGTCTAAAGTATCCTTCTGTTGGTGTGTTGTGTAATTTAAGAAAGAAAGGTGCCTGCTCAGGTTCCGCCTTCGTTATTTGACCGTGGTTCAAAATTTTAGGTTTGTCTCAACTAGCTCTCGTAATGCTTTATAGTGCGACGTAACTCTAACTCTAACTGTAACAAACAAAAGACCAGTAGACCGGAGTGTCAATAACTAATAAATTCACTTTGACATGATGTGGAAGTTAATAGAATGCGGTGCCAACTCAGGTGTCGTTCTTCCCCTTATCCCCTTTTAAAAAAAAGGATTTTTTGTTAATAATAAAAGGGCCATTAGTTTTTTTTGGAACCGAATGGGGTGAGAAATAAAAACCCAAAAAATTCATTAAAAATTTGGCGTCCCAACCCCCTTTAAAAACCAAAACCTTCTTAAAATTATAGTTTATATAATTTAGTGTGGGAATAACCATGCCCCAAAAAAAAAATTTTTTCCCCGTATTATTCGAAAAAGGGGGTCATACCCCTAATTCTCGACTTTAAACTATTTTTTGAAAACCCCGGGTTTTTTCTTTCCCGAAGTTTGAATGGGGTTAGAACCCCTTTTTCATTTATATCAGTCATTCAACGTTTGTCTTTTGACATCTTGGTCTCCAAAAACTGAACCTCATTTTCTTGGGTTTTGCCTCAGGGAAAGGGCAGCAGAAAAAATCTTTTCCTGAAACCCTTTAAAACTTCCTGTCCCTTCCCTTTTGCATAATAAACTGAAAAACCCCAAGAATCCCAGATTTAAAATCGTTTTTCAGAATGTGGATTCGGCCAAAAATTGCATTTTTCCTTTTCCCAATTTAAAAACGTACTGTGAATCCCCAATTATGGGGCGGGCCGTGGTATTTAGTGGTAATGTAAGGGTGGACTCGTGGCTGGCTTGCACCACTGAAAAACCCGTCTTGGGGTGCGTTGCATAAATCTCCCAAAAAAGCTGAATTGTCCTTCCTTTTGCATTTTTTTTGCAGGGTGGGAAGGTGTGCTAGCTCAGGTGTCTTTTCTCGTCATTTTACCATGATTCAAAATTAAGTCGTCCACTGCCCAAAAAATCTTGTGTAGCTGAACAATTTCGGCCAAAAATTCCCCCTCACTCCTCACATCAGTTCTTTTTAGCCCCAAATTTCCCTTTTTATTTAATTTTTGTTTTCCCCTTTTCCTCATTTTGTTCCATAAAAAACAAAAATCTCCAATGCCTAGGCCACACAGTAACTTTTAAAATGTTATTTTCAAACTTACGTTCTCTTTAATTAGATACGAAAAAAAAATTTTTTTTAATTTAAAAAAAAAATTTTGGATAATATTGATAGCATTGTTATGAAGACATGAAATACAATACATTTATGTGCAAAATAGTAGTAATTCTGAATTAAGCAAAAATTCCCAATTTGTATGTACAATAAATTTTTTGGAATTCGGAAATTTAGGTTTAAATTTTTTCAAACCCGTTTTTAAAATATTATAATATAGTACTACAATATATGTTTACCAAAATCTTTTTTGGTACATTTGAAATATTCATTTTTATTTGCATTTCTAATTTTCCCAGAATACTTGTTTTTTGGAAAGTCTAACTAAAATATCATTATGATGCTGTATGTATATTGTAAATATTACCCCGTTGTTGATAAATATATTTCTAAAAAAGGGGCGAATATTTTAACGATATAAAATTTAACAATATGACATGAGATTTTTCCCCATTGTGAGGACAGAGTTTAAAAAAAATAAATGTCCTTATAATGTAGAACTATAAATATTCCAAAAATATATATTTGCGTTAAAGCTTTTAAAATATTAAATTTCTCAGGAAACACATTGCGTTTTGACACAGAATGTCCACAAAAATAAAATGGTTAAAGGTTGGTCTTTTTGATGCCCAAAAAACTTCAACATTAATATATCAAAAAGCTAAAAAAAAATCATTTTTTGATTCAGACAATAAAAATAAGGTAAAAAAATAAATCAAGTAAATTTTCAAACCCAAAAAACTATGAATAAATAAAAAAGTTCGGGATATTTTAAAAAGTATTACGTTGGTGTCAAGTATATATCATTTTACATTATCTGTATTTACCTTGACTGATGATTTATGCAAGATTAGTTTAAAGTACAAAATATTTAATTCCCCCAAAAACCTAAAAAAATACCAAATATTTGTTAAAAATTCAAAAAAACCGTGTTCAAATTTTTTATTATAATAGTTCGTCATTTTCTACAAATTTTTCAAATAAAAAAGGAAAAGCATTTGGGGTTTGGTGAAACACTATTAACATAAAACACATATTCTTATTAAAAAAAATTTTTTTTTCCAATAGTAAAAAAAACATACCTAATTAATTAAAAAAAAACAATTATTTAAAGTAAAAATTCTTTTTTTAAAAAAAATACATATTTAAATAGGGAAATACATGAACAAAACACATTTAATAATTCATGTCAAGGATTAAAACCGTTATGTTTTTTAAAAAAATTTAGGTTTTTAAAATTTTTCAAAACCGTATACTTTAAAAAAAATACATTTTCTTGATGCATTTCATTTAATGAAGCTCTTAATGTTTGGTCTATCCCTTCCCCGTGCTGCTCTATAAAAATATATTCCCAAAAAAATCACACTAAAAAAATTTTTTTCCCTTATGAGTACGAATGGTTTTCAAATGTACTTTTTTCAAAAAAAAAGCAAAATTTACAATATGAGGCTTGTTTTCGAATGAATTTTCTTATGCGCATTAAGATTTGATTGAGTTGAAAAATTTTTTCCCAT
>BMAV01010852.1:0-21818 GCA_019973955.1 Trichonephila inaurata madagascariensis | reverse complement strand
AAGTTACCCACTTTAATTTCGTAAGCAATAATTTTTTAAACATTTCTTGGTACTAAGAATTCATTCTAATATCCTCCTTGAAGTTTGAATTCTAGTCACATATTCGAAGCAATAATAAGTGCAGTTTCCACTTTTGAACGAATATATTTTACATGTAATTATGTGTTTTCGGTACAAGCGTATCTTTATTTTTTATTCGACGGGAAACAAAGCGATATTTTCAAAGTAATTTTTAAAATTAACTGTAACAGCGAAGTTATTCCTAGCATTTTTACGCGATACTTTAATAACGAGACAAGATATCTCATCATCCAAACATAAGATTAAATTTTTTTTTTGATAGTCTTTTTTGGAGGTGTAATTTAGAATGTTTTCGAAATGCAATGGGTAGTGAAGTATAAGACGAATACAAGAAATAAAATACGTTTAAAATATATGATTGCGAATGGACGAATAAGATGCCATTAGTGTAAAAGAAAAAAAAATAATAAAATGATGATGCCTGAAATTTTGACAGAAAAATGTAAACGCAATTATTTTTGAAACGGTGAAGAAGTTTTTTTAAAAAAATTACACTGAAAGAAGTAAATATGTCATTAATCATGACTCTTTTCAGTTTTGTGACATAAACAATGTCCGAAAAATTTCTTTTTACGCAACACAAAAGCTATGTTATGAAAATACTCTTAGTAAGTAATTTTGAAATAATTTAATGAACTGAATTCTCAAATGTTGTACGAGTTACTTGCCTTAATTAGCTGCCTTAAAGAAAAAAAAAGTATGAAAATATATTGTTACATTTTTTAAATAGAAACATATGCATAACATTAAAATTACTTTTTATTCTGAAACGAACATTGTTTAATGCAGTGCTTCTCAAAATTTCAATATTTGCGACCCAATAATCATTCATAATTTTCATCGCGCCCCTTCCCAACAAACAACAATGCAGAAATTCAATGATACTATACTTTGACGCTAAAGCTACAATACGACATTAACCTCTAAATTTCCGCCTGCGTATATATACGTCTTGCTCAACCTGTGCGTTAAATTCGTCTGACGTGTATATACGGTTTTCCAGAGTACGATCTTTTCTGTGCACCTCTATTCATAATATTTTTCTGAAGGCTTTGGAAAGTAATAAATAAACATTGACAGTGTTTGCGAAGAATTTTTTCATATCAGAGGATTTCTTTTTTATTTATTCATTTTCTTTCCCTCCCCCTCCCCAGTTCATCACATATGCGCTCCTACGTGGATAACGGAGGCATTGTGGAGCGAATCGGTTAACTTTTAATTGACAGTTAAGGGATTACTTATAAAGCGTACAAAATATCAAGATATGTGTGATTTTTTGTGTGTAATTTTATATATGACAAGCTCATGGAATCAATGGTAATTATTAAGCTTGTTCTTAACTTGGTATTGTTAAATTAGCTATAAAATACATTGCGCAGTGATGATAAATTTATAATTGTAATATTTCAGTGTAAATGTTAATTTTATCTTTTATTATGTCAGAAAGCATTTTGCTCGTTTACTTTCAGTAAATTAATAATTTTTTAAATAACACTTTGTTTTCGACTTTTCAATATGGTCGTGCCCCCCTCGTAGAGCTATCACGCCCCTCTAGGGGGGCGCGCCCACAGTTTGAGAAACGCTGTCCTAATGTGCAAAATAATATCTCAATAGAACATAATTCTGAATTATGGGTAGCAAATTATGGGAACTGGCAATAAAGTTATTAATTTCGAAAACATATCTCAACATGTAGACAAAAAAGCTTCATTTTCAGTTTTTGCCACATTTCGAAGCCTCACGATCACTGGCAATAGGCCTTTCAATTTTAAACCATGGTAGGTTCTCGAAGATAACACCTGCGCTTGCATCTTTCTCTGAAAATTTCAACATCGCGCCAACGTGAGGACTATAAGCCAGCTATATTTATCTTGCATGAAATGCGTTACAGGACGGGTCTCTAGTGGCGTTAGACATCAACTTACAACTGAAGATTGCAACATTCAGCCATTCTAGTAACATCGACCGTCACTATGTAATTTCAGAAAATTACTCTTCATCTTCGTGAGTATTTTTAGTTTTTAGTGTTGTTTCTAATGCCACCTGTCTGACGATATCAGATGAAGACCCACCAAATTCATTGCGACGAAAGGCTGGATGTACGCCTGTCTTTACCCAAAACTTTGAACACCATACAAAGGACACTACGTTTTGTCTCAGTTCAACCCCAATTTTGAAGGAGAACATATATTCGTTTATGTCCCGGTCTCGACGACGGGCCCCACCACTCGAGGCCCCCGGCGTCAGCGGGCTCTTAATAAATCAGTTGCTAACAGAGTTTTCGCACGAAAAAAATACCACGCGTACGTGGCGTCGAGGGGAGTACAGTGTTCAATTTTCTAAGCTCTGAGTCGAAAGGGGCTGACCTTCGAGAGGCCCTACCAAGGCCCCTCGAAGATAAGGCTCTTCCACATCTCTTAGACTTCTATCAACCTCAAGACAGGACTTGCGGCTCGACGGCTATTTAGAGTGCTCCCATGTCGTGAAGGCACTGCACATTTATAACCATCCATGCCTCCTCCGGGATTCAAATCCAGGCCTTTTGTTACAGTAATCAGCGTCACTAACCATTATGCAGAATTGGAGGCCTTCGTTTTTATAAAAGTCCTCTAAACACTATTAATTACCTTATTCACATTCGATTGGGATAATTGTGGTGTTCTGTGATCAGATTTTTTTTTTAAAAAAAAGAATTTTGCTTTTCCCTGGAAAAATGTAGCACAATTCAATAAGGTGACTGTTTTCTAAATCACCTTGCTGTAAGTTGAAATCATCAAAACGTTATTAAATATACATGTTCGCTGTACAATTTAATTCATTTTTCGTTTTCCATAACATCTTTTACTAATCATTAGCGCTGACTGCGGTGACGTAGGGCCTAAGTTCGGATCCCGGAAGGAGGCATGGATGTTATTAAATGTATACTGCCTTCGCGGCATGGGGGATACATTAAATAGCCGTCAGGCCGCAACACAGAAGGGAAAGAGAGGTGGGAGGTCCGTAACCACCTTCTGGGTGTTCTTCCTCAAAATTGGGATGAAACCCAGCAAAATCGTACTGTCACCTGCATGGTGCTCAACGCTAAGGCTAACGACATGCTTACAAATCTAGCACTTCACCACGATGAATTTCGTGGACCTTGATTTGATGTTACTGTCAATCAGGTGGCATAAGTAACAACAACACTATTCTTTAGCAATATCAAAAACAATTCATGCTTTGATTCCGTTTTGTGTGAAATTCTGTATTTTTGATAAATTACACTTAAATGAACTTATGTGAACTATCACGCTTCAATCTCTTTTCATCAGTTAAAAGTAAAGCATTTTTTAATTGTTAACTCATTTGGAGTATGTTTTTCGCGTTTTTTATTAGAAGGTTAATATATTGAAAGAGTCTTTTTCATAAGTAAAATAATTTAAATAATGAGATATATAAGAAGTTATTAATGTACTGCTGGCCAAACGAGATATAACACACTGAGGGAAACATGCAAACCGTAAAAAATTTACATCATGCGTTTATGGTAATAAAATTTGCAAATCATTAGCATTATAGGGCAGATACACTGAACGTTAGACCGTAACGCCACATGTAAAAGCTATATAAGGAAGAACAGATTGGGAATTTAAAATAAAGTAGCTAAAGTAGCTATAAAATAAGAAAGCTGTTTGCTTATAACTTGTGGAAGACATTAAATGTCTTTTGAACAAGTGTCAAAGTTAAACCGATGAAGGACAGTAGCCTACAGTGATAGCGGAATATTCTTCAGTGAAATCGGTCAACGTTTTGGAAGAAACCAAGCCACTGTGATGCAGATATGTCATCGTTGGATGCAGGAGCAAACAATGGACCGACGGGTCCGATCACACCCACCTCATTGCCCTATTATCCGTGATGACAGGTGGATTATGCTCATGACAGCGATGGATTGCGCAGCCACATCATGAACCATAACGCATCAGATACAATTGTTACGCATCATTCGGTGTCTGATCGTACCATTCGACATCGTTAGCCACAGATTGCAATACCCACAGGGCGTCCATTGCTTCTTTTACCCTTGACTGGAAACCACAAGTGTTTGCGAAGAAAATGTGCGATGAACGGCGGACATGGATAAAGGACTGGAAAGACAGTGTTACCTGACGAATCCTGCTTCTGCCTGAAACATCACGATAAACACCGCGTTAAGAGGTTGCTGAACTGTTGCATTATGCATCACCACCCTGATCCTGCGCCTGGTATCATGGTTTAGGATAGTATAGTATTTCACTGCCTTACCCTTCTAGTATGCATTGCCGGTACATTAAACAATCATCGCTACATATCTGAGGCATTGGAGCCCGTGGTCATCCTATTGAATTGCTTCCTTGGCCTGCTTATTCTCCGGATCTATCGCCAGTAGTCAAAAACGGATGGTCCCTGCCTTCACAACGACTTTCCCAGGATACACCACCTGCTGCTACACCAGATCAACTTTGGCTATATGTGGAAGCCGTATGGACTGCTGTACCCCAAGGATTCATCCAAAACATCTTTGATTCTATGCCGAGGCGTGTGGCAATTGTTATAACCAACGATGGTGGTTACACTAACTACGGATTTTGTCATCATCCACACGTCACAAGATGCTGTTATTTTAGTCGTTTGATCTCTGACAACATAAAAGCATTCAAGCCAAATAAATTTTGCTGTAGATATTCTAGTCCTCTGCAGGTTTACTTTGCAGGGCAGCAGTATGCTTATAAATAGAATTCAAACATTCAAAAACATCTATTAAATATATTCATGCGTGTATTTTTCCCCAAATTTGAGATTCCCCGAAATGATGTCTTTTATGTATATTTTGCCAAAAAAAAGTATAATCCAAAAACCTCTGCTCGCAACTTAACAAAATTAATATCACTGCTGATCATTCAAATGGAGTTAAATTTTAATGCTAAATAATGAATTAATATAAATAATTAAATTTCAAAAACAAAATTTTTCCATTGAATAATCTAATGCTTTTTACGTGTCTGACTTTTCATTTCAAAAGATTAAATTTCAAAATCTGCTTTTTATTCTTTTTATTCAAAGGGGCATTGACAATCTTAGTCGAGAAAATATTTCTAATCCAGGCTTACGAAAGCTTTTTCCACCAAATGATATACAAATATTTTTGAATTTAAAAAGCACAAAAGTTTGAAAAGAAATATTATTATGAGAAATATGAGTGATTAATTGCTATTACGAAAAAAAAGCAAATAAATTTTGTTATATTTTTCCAATTTACTTGCTTGGATAGGCGTCTGCCTCCTAGATAAATGTTCTTGCAATTTTCTCTAAAAAACTCAAACTCAGTGGCGCAACAGCCCATGAGGACCAGGGCCTACTGTGCCCATCTCAGTATACGTGACCATTTGGCACTGAAGTGCATGAGCAGATGTCTCCGATCAGGTGGTCAGTGTGAATCGAGACCTCCAGTGTCCACAAGCAAACTTGGTACTCATTTATAGACCCAGTAGAGTAGAAAGGCTGAGCGACCTTGCCCATCCCGGAAATAATTCTCTCTAATAATTCGAAAAATATTTTACAATTAAATGTCTTACAACCAAACTTCATGAGACTAAAACGTCATGGGGAGTGATGCACTTTAAATAAGTCCTTAAGTTGACGTAGTTTGAATGGCAGTAAATCTCGTTCCCGTTTCTTATCCGAGGTTGAAAATTACGAGGTCATCACCAATAGCCTTCACTTTGTCGTAGAATTAGACGTTAATAAATGTTGTTATGTTATCAAATCAATTTTCAGTCAAATAATAATACAGTGTTAAGAAACAGTAAAAGTAGTATGAAGTGTTTGGTGGATACTTTTAACAGAGTTACCTCAAATATCTTAGGAATTCGAGATCGGATTGTAATGAAATTTTATGCAGTAGTATGAGATTAATCTTTTGCATTTTACAAGTAAAAAATTATTTTAGATGTTAATTAATTGTGTTAGTTAAACTGATTAAATAACACTTTAAAATATAGCTTAGTTTTGTTAGCTTCATTAACAGAGATACCAATTTTATCCGTTTGTGATGACAATCCCGAAGGTAGTACTTTTTGTTCGACGACAAGGAAGTTCTGTCGGTTCTATCAGCATCCTTCTAACCAACAAGTCCTCTTGGGAAATCTTTGGTTCTTTAAAACTATTTTATTTGCAACGAACTCTCCGAAGAAGAGAACGTGATTATGTAAATTAGGTCTACTATATATGAATAAGCTTTCAAGCTAGAGAAGAAAGATAGGATAGATTGCTAGGATCAGTGATTAATCAAGATTTATAGTGTAACGCGCAGATAATTGTAATAATTAAAGTGACTATTGGTCACTAGAGATTAAATAGAGTTTAGATAGCTAGGAAGGTAGTGTATTCGAACCTGAAGTAAGTGTACTGGTATTTAAAGTCTTCTCATACTTCGCGTACCTCGTCATTTATCTACGTATTGCTTCAATTGGGTACATCTCTCAGTTTGGATTAGTCGAACTTGTGTGTTGTTAGTTGTGTTACAATAAATTAGTTAATTTTGAACATAGCTAGACTTCTTTCCCTTCCTCCCACATCTCCAGGTGTGGATCAGAGAACCTTACAATGTGTTCAGTTACATCCATTCGCATATATGTAATTTTATGAAGATTTAGGAATTGAAGTTTCCATCCCATATATATGTAAATCTTGGAATACACTATACCAAGGTGTTAAAAATAGAGCAGAGAAATTTTATATTCTAATGTATTTTTCAAAACTTTTATTTGTACATTGAACTACTACTAAGTGAATTAAGTGAAGCTTTCATTCCAAACTACCCATTAATGGACACGCGATAATCTTTTTTAAAAAGTATAATAAATATATAAAAATAACACATATAGTGTGTTGTCATTTTACTGTACAGGAATTCAGATTGGAAACTATTTCATGTGGAATGTTTTAAAAGTGGGTCTATATTTCTTACTGCATTTACTTCTATATATTCACCCAAGGAAAGAAAGAAAGCAACTGTGATGTGTATTTCTGGTGACCGCCTCTGAATAATTCACGAATCCTACTTTGCTCCTTAATAAAATTTTCAGTACAGAATAGTGTTTTTCTCGGTTGAAAATGAGTGCATGTGTAAGGAAGGTATTCTACTTTGGCATTTCGACTTCCGGGTATTATATTTTTTACCTCTGATGCCACTTAAAAATATTTTTTCATGTTGGTTTTTCTCTTTCTCTGAGAATGAGTAAAAGGGAAATTTTTTTAAAAAAAATAGGTAAACAAAAAACATATTTCTGTGTTAAACTCTACGGTCAGGGTATTTCCAGAAGAAGATTTAAGCTGTAGTTGTTTCTGAATTATTAAGATTCTCACACTTTCCTGTTTAGTACCTGCAAGAGTATTTTTTTTTTTAAAAATAGGAATGCAACGAGAATTGAAGCTCATTGCAAAAATGATACTGGAAGGAATACTTTTTTTAATTGAAAATAAATCATTGAAAATTTGTTTTAAAAATAAATAAAAAAAAAAGATTCCCTATAACATTGAAGATTAAAAATTTTTAATGCATTATTATTTTTTTTTTAAAAAAAAAACATATTTTTAAGGCAGACATCAGAGATCTTAATTAATATGAGATATTAATAAAACATTTAAATTATGTGTATAAATAAATATAGATTTGCAAATTGAATTAATATATGTTTAGAATGCATTTTTAAAAAAATTTTAAAAAACAGTTCCAATTAGAAATTTTTTTTTTAACAGTAGGGGGAAACTCATTGATACAAAAATATAGAAAACAAATTGCATGACATTTCATTCTGATAAAAAAAGGGCCGCTAGATAAAATTTAAATTTAAAATATAAAAAATGCTACCCCATAGATAAGGGAAATTAGATTATGAAATTAAAATTTGACTGATTATTTATCTCATGAAATGTTATGTTGTGCCCTTTTTTTAACATTTCACGAAGACAGCTTTCAGAAACAATGGAAATTTTCAGTTCATTGGTTTTTCTAATAAACATATACACACATAGCTTTGGAAAGATCAAAATTAACATTGTAATGAAATATATGGAAACGTATTTAAAAAAAAATCCGAATTTGGTCAAATTTCACTTACTCGGACTCTTTAAAGCAGTGCTTCTCAAAATTGCAGTATTCGCGACCCAATATTCAATCATAATTTTCATCGTCCCCCTCCATACAATAATACTGTACTTTGAAACTAAGAACGACTTTAACCCTTAAACCCCTTTCCCGGTATATAAACGTCCTGCTAAGCCCAAAGGTTTATTTCCCCCCCAAAGATTATATGTCTTTCCCAAATAAGCTTTTCTGTGCGGGATCCTAAAAATTTTTCCGAAGGCTTTTGGGTGCTAAAAAGGACCTTGCTATTTTTTCGAAGGATTTACTTATTCCCAGATTATTTTTTCTTTTTATTCCCCCAATACATCAATAGCGTTCCTACGAGAAAGGGGTTTCTTTGAAAACTATCGGAAACTTTTGATCGGCAGTCAAGGTTTTAATTATAAACCGTACAAAAAAATTATCAAAATAAGTGTTCATTTTTGTTTTAAATTATATATATGATAAGCTCATGGGGTCACTGGTAATTAATAAACTTGTTTTTAACTTAGAACTGTTAAATTAATTGTAAAATTCATTGAGTAGCACTGATATATTTATGAGTGTAATATATCAGTGTAAATGGGTATTTTATTTTTTATTATGTCAGAGAATGTATTTTGTTTGCTTACTTTCAGTAAGTTAATAAATTTTTTTTAAATAATCTTTTGTTCTCAACTTTTCAATATGCTCGCGCCTCCCTTGTAGAGGCGCACCCCACAGTTTGAGAAACGCTGCTTTAAAGCAAAGTTAAGGTGTTAAAAATGATGATATTGTTTAAAGAAAATATGAGTAAGTTAACGCATTCAACCTGTAAAGATAAATACGTATTCCACAATTATTACACTCCAACCTTGAATAAGTATTTATATTTATAGAAGTTTATGTTATTCATTTAAATATTGCGGCATTTAAAATTGACTTATCATTCTTGTAATTGATTTGAAAAATTAACTAAATTGCTTAAAATATTTTGTATTCCTCATTTTTATCCGTTTTTTATCTACTTCATTACTCGTTGCTGCTATCATCATATATTCCTCTCTCTATTCATTTAATATAATAATTTCCTGGTAAGATTTTGAGCCAATCCGCAGCCCAATAAAAATGAAAAGAAAAAATAATAATAGGTTTTGATTTAACAATATGTAAAATTAAATACATATATTTAAGGTTTATCAAAATATATTTTAATCAAGATGTAATTATTCTAAATAAATTACTTGCTAATTTTGACTTAAACTTCAAATTATTCAAAAAGGGAAAACCCTCCAAAAAACTTAATTTCATAATTTGTATATATAACCTCAATAAATGTGCTTACGCGTGCTTTTTTTAGTCAATACTGTACTTTTTGGATGTTCAACTTATTTTTCTTCTTTTTAAATTTTTTTTCATATTAAATTAAACCTAATGCATCAAGAATAGTTAGCACAAATAAGTAAAATAAAGGAAAAAAGACGCTTAGGAGCATGGATGAATGGAACAAATGTTTTAAGATTAGAACTAATGTTTATTCACAGGAATAAAATAATTACTATCCTTCTCAAGCGATGTCTAAAAACGAATAAAATCCTCGTCTTTTCGAATACCGAACCCTCTCCCTTCTCTGTCTTTGAGATGACAGACATAACCCATTTGAAAGCGTCCTCAAATATTTGTTTGAGGATGGTCATGGAAATGTGTTTCCTTATCGAATAAAAAAATCGACGCTATTTATTTTAATGTTAACTAAAGAAATTTAACATTTAGTACTTAAATAATATCCACATGTTTTATTTATTTATTTTTAATTTTGGAAATGAGTTGTTGAAAATTTTTTTACTTAAGAAAATGTGTGAACACATCTGCTTTTAATTTTCTATTATTTACTCAAATACATAGAAAATTGCTTTGAGGCCATCCCTCATATTTCAAAATAAAAGTTAATAAGTTCTTCAAATTAATCTAGTTTTCATAAATAATCTAAACATTTTTTAAATGCTTCTTTTTGAATGTATCTCTTTCATATTAATGATTAATTCTGAACATATGTGCACTCTGTATTGTAGGGTTTCCTTCTGTGCTCTAAACAGAAGGGGAAAGTTAGACTTGCCACAAAACTAACTTTAACCTTCGAATAATTCCCAATATTTTTTATATGTATTGATACTGTAATATTTAACTTTAATATCCAAATTTATTAATATTTTCCCCTGCTTCTATAGTATATATATATCGGGAACTGTGTACCCTGATTCCTATGTAGTTTTATAAGTGATAACAAATGATGGAATATATGCACTCTAATGAATATTGCGAAAAATTAATCCCAAAAAGGAGATATTTATTTAGAACAGTAAAGATAAATGGATCATATTTTTGTAGATAGAGAGTGTTTCATGTAAGCCAATCCCTGGAAATTTAGTATTTCATTTACCAATTTTTAAATTTCATGAATGAAATATATAAATGTGGGCCATTTATTTTATAGTACTCACCAGAGTATTATAAGAGAGTGTGTCAAGGTATCCGACTACGTTCGGAACCATGATTTTAAAAAAGCGTATTAATGCACAATTTTCATGATATTTAGTGTCACTTAGATTATAATACATATATAAAATTGTTTTAAGGACATTATGACAAAAAAAAATTATTTAAATACAATATTTTTGCTAAAATTAACTTAGAATAACCTTTTTTCAAAATGTTCTCCTCTTATAAAAAATACTTCTATAATAATACTATTTTGTTTATATAAAGTAAAGACTTCTCCACAGAGTCTGAATCAGGATTTTTGAAAAATTCACATTATTTTCAGACTTACTACCAATTGAAATAATTATCGGCCTTTTTTTCTTAAAATTTGTCCCATCTGTAGTAGCAAAATATGGATAAATCCTCTTTTAAGTTGTATATTTCAAAAATTCCAGTTCAGCCTCTGTGCAGAGGTCTGAGCTATATGCAGGCAAAATATTATTATAATAGAAGCATTTTTCATAAAAGGAGAATATTTTGAAAATTTGTCATTCTATGTTCCTTTTTTGTCAAAATATTGTACTTAAAAAATTTTTTAATGTCATACTATTCTTAACCCAATTTTATATACATTGTCTAATCTAAGTGACGCTAAATATCACAAATATTATCCATTCACACGCTTTTGGAAAATCACGGTTCCGAACGTAGTCGGATACCTTAAAAGTAAAAGAAATACATTTTAAAGAGTTCTATAAGAGTACCAAGTTTCTTTTTGGTAATCTCAACTAAATATATATAGGGTGGTCCCCCGAATACATGTTTCAAACTTTAAAGGTATATACATGCCACTATATATATATAACAATAGTTATTTGCATAGAAATGTATATGCGTAGGTGAGTTGCAAAAAAGGGGAAATACAAGAAAAGGAAAATGGAGTTAGCGGTTGGTTGCGTTGCCGGTAGGTGGAAGTAGATATCTAGCCACCGTTCAGTATGATGCATCTCTGTTGTGGAAAGTGCCATTCGCAATTGAGCTGACATCTACGATAGGAGACTTTACGTATGCCGAAAAAGCAGACATGCATTACATGTACGGTTGTGCAAACGGTAACGGCAGAACTGCACTACGAATGTATATTGCAATTTCCGACCCTTACCTTATCAAGAATTTTTCAGCAAAGGCCATTAACCTGAACGTCACGTTTGGGACGTGATGGTTAGGACGTAGTGTACTAGTCCCTTGGCAGCCCCGATCTCCTGGAATATGAGCCTTTAATTTTATGGGCATCTGATCTTGTTCAGGACTGCCTTGACTCAGATGAGGATCTGTTGTGAATATCAGAAGCGCTGCTTCGGGGAAAAACCAACATCCTTGAACGGGACGCCAATCGCCCACGACGCTGTAAGCATGTATCGACTGTTGGGCGGAATTTTTTAGCGTTATTTAAAATATTTCTTTTCAACCCGCCAATAAACATTTTGTCTTTCCTTGCGTCTCTTTATTTTTTGTGTTGGTACCTCACCGCGTCAATCGTGCACATACATTCCTATACAATAAATGATTGTTACAATGTCCTACACCTACCCTTAAAGTTTGTACCATGAATTCGGACCAACTTTTATATATATTTTTTTACTTTATAATACATGGTATGTGGTAAGCTGCATTCTATTTTACTCATTTTAGCATTGCATCTTTGTCTCACAGTGAAATGATTTTATTATTTTTTCATTCTACTTATTTTTAGTTGAATATTGGAGAAAAATATATGCTTAGATTTATAATATATAGTCGATTAATAGTCGTCAGCATATTTAGTTCTAAAATAATTAAGAAGAAAGGACGAAAACTTTTAATTATAGAGTATAACAGACAGCCTTCGAATAACGATATAGTTACCGAAAGCCAATCAATCAATAAAAGTTATTTCCCCGCCTTGACAAATTAGTTACATATTAGATATGTCGACCGCTTTCAAATCTAATTTTATGATCCATTGCTCATCTAATCTCTTTCTTTTTTGAATATTCGAATTATATTTTCCTTATCTAATTCTCTAACAGGAAGAAAATCTGATTCTAAACAAAGTAAATGTGTTCTCGTAAAATATTCGTCAATTATCGCCGAGCAACGCTTTATAGAAACAGAATTTTTGTAAAACAAAATTAAAAATGAACAGTGTTTCCCTCTCGCCCATAAATTTTTGAATGCTAAATGTTTTATAAATTGTTACATCAAATCATCTTACATATTATATTAAGGAACTTGAAACTAACTAAAGAACTAAACTAAGAACTATTTCTCAACTAACAGTAAATATGATTTAAAATGTATAAAGCTACTTATTATATCATCTAAAAGGGAGATTAACTGTGGAATCATAAGCGAAATCCCAAGGGCTGATTTAAAGGGGTTCATAATTCATTAGTAACATTACAAAATATCTGAAAATATTTTTTATGTCAACTGCTTACTCATTGAGGTTAATGCTGTAAATCAAGATTATATAAATTCATTTTATATATACACTGGGGTGTGCAAAACTTAAGCAACAATGTAAAAATTTAGCGGATAGCCATGAAATTGCAGAAAAGGAGGTCTGGAGATCAGTAGAGGGAACACTAAGTCAGTAGAAAACGTCATGCGTGTGAAAAATATCAGGAACAAAAACGTCAGAAGCGATGGAGCGTACGCAAAACGCGTGATGTCACCCCGCTGCTCAACAGTAGAATGAAATGAAGGACGGAGACGAAATTCACCACATTCTCGCAAGTGCCAGGGAAAGTTCGTGAAATATGGCTAGAAGAAATCATCGGGATGACTTCACATGTGGAACAATGATCGGAAGCTGGAGGAGGGGCGTACTGTCACCAGTTTTAGCTACAGAGTTCGGAACAAAAAAAGTGTCATTTCGCGCGCTTGGAAAGCGTTCCACACCACAGTACAAGCGTTAGAAAGGTTGGTGTGTCCCCCCGAGGACGACAACTGCAGGGATGACCGATATATCATCCTGCAGGCGAAAAGTTCGACAGCACTCAGCAAGCGCCATTGCTCAGAAACCTGACAGCAACGGGTTTCGACAAGTGTAGCGGTTACGTGTCCAGATCGCCTTCACAAAGGGGCCTATTCCCCCGCCGTCCTGAACGCTGCCTCCCGTTGAAAGATGGCCACCGAAGCCACCGTTTACAGTGGACAGAGAGCACAAAACTGGACAACTGATCAATGGAGTCGTGTTCTTTTTTCGGATGAGAGTCGGTTCAGTACCGAAACGATTCTCAACGCGTTTTGATTTGGAGAGAGATCGGGACCGGTTTTATCCCAGTAACATCAAGGAAAGACATCCTTATTGTGGTCCTGGGGTTCTTGTCTGCTGGATTATGCTGAATTTGAGTTTGAGTGAATATTAACGTCGCACTGTTCAGCTACACGAGGGCTTTTTGGGGACGGACCACGTAATTTTGAACCATGGTCAGGACGTGGACGACACCTGAGCTGGCACCCCCTCTCCTAACTACCACACCACACCAACGGGAGGACATTTCAGTTCTCGACAGATTTAATGCATCGCTGCCCTCACCGGGTCTTTAGTGGTATTGGGCTCGAACCCCATGACATGCCCGCCATGGTCCGATACCTTAACCACTGGGCTACCGCAGCCCGGCATTATGCTGAACGGGGGAACTGAGCTTCCCATTTTCGACAGAGGGTCTGTAACCGGGGATCGCTATTGTGAGGAGGTACTTCCCCCATCTGCATTTTTTTCCGAGGTAATTGGCCCAGACTTCATCTTTATGGATGAAATGCACGCCACATCGCACCTTGCTGTTGTGGAGCTGCTGGAAAGTGAAGATATCACTGAATGGATTGGCCAGCGTGCCCCCGATTTAAATCCCATCGAACATGTGTGGATGCGGGGGAGACGTACCCACACCCCCACATCATTAGTACAACCAACAACCAAAAGATGTTGATTGAGAAATGGGCCCCCCACCCGAAATGTAAAAACAGCTGGTTCTGAGTATGCGGAGACGGTGCAAAGCAACCATTGTAGAAAGGGGGAGGCATATACCATATTAAGGAACATCTGCTTGTTGTTCTTCCTTTTGGGATAGACAATCATGAGTCACGATACATTGTTCAAAAAGCTTGTTTTTGTTTATTCCATACCGTATGCGTTGATTCCTTTTTCGCGCCGATGCTTTGCACCCTTTTTACGTACATAATACTCTCCCTCTTTGAATTTCATGTCTCTAGATGTTTTTTCTAAGTTATGGCAATAAACGACCGGGCTTAATTTTTGCACACCAGTGTATATATCCGAAATTTTGATGAAGATATCCACAACGGAATTAAAGTTTCATTTTGAAGCTGTGAGTCCATTTTCACATTGGTTTGTCTTGATGAAAACAAATTTCTTTTTCAAAAGGTTTTCTGTTTTATATACGCGTATTTTTATCTTTTGAAGGAAAACAAACAACTTAGATCTTCCCTTGAATGAAAGTGCAAGCGATATTTAATAGCTCTATAATTTATAATTTGACATTATTATGTCTTTATCTCTATCTTCTCACTGAAATAGATACGAATAAATACGAATAATTACAGATTCCTTCGAGTAGCAACGGATAGTTGGAGGGCCATCAACCCTTAATTAAATTAATAATACACCCCTCAACAGTAGATTCATTGTTTTAGGAGGCATCTCGCCATTGTTGTTAAATGGTGATTCGCTTTATTTCTGTTGAGTCATGGTTTCGAGTAGGGATTGCAATACCGGGATACTGAATACCGGTATTTGAACCATTTCTACAATTTTGTAATACCAGTGTTTACAAGTTTAAATAAAGGTTTTTCCGTTTTTTACCGGTTTTTTATTTAAGGGGTCAAACCCTTTTAAAAAGTCGAAAATGGTTAAAAATAGTGACCCTTTTAAAAAGCTCTAAAATTTTTTTATTATTGTTTCCTGAATGTAAATTTTGGAGGAATAAACAAATAGATATTATTTTTATTAAAAATATCCAAAAAACACATTTTAATTGGGAAAAATTTTTAAATTAGATAATTAAAAAAAAGAAATTTTTTTTTCTTTTCGCAAGTATATGCATTAGCGCAGCTTTAAAAAAAAAGTTACCAATATTTTTGATAAATTTTTTCAAGTTTGAAATTTGGTTATCTTTAAAATGACGAAGCAGAAACACTGATTTAAAAATTTTTAGTAAACTATAAAAATTTTAAAAAATTTAACTATAAAATTTTAAAAAATTTTTCGCTTTTTTTTTATTTTTTTTTTTAAATTTTTTTCATTAAAAATTCAAACGGGTTCGTTATTTTAAGTACAGATAGGGTTGAATCTCCAGTAAAAATTTGATCTTTTTCCATGGAACGGTTTTTAAAAATCATGCGCGTAATGAAAAAAAATGGCCCTGAGAAAATTGACATAAAAACAAAAAATTTTCCCACAGTTATATATATATATTATTCTGGTTACTCCAAAACAAAATTTTTTAAATTTAAAAAACTAATGTAAGTTTTTTAATAATAAACTTCAATTTTTTAAAATTATTATAATAAAAACATATTTTTTACCAATGCAGTACAACTGAAACAATATCAAAAGCTACAAAATAACAAAATACAAAAAGTGATTCTTTTCTTAAAAAATAAAGAAAAAAAATTTATAAATATTACTTAAAAAAACAATTAATATTTTAATTAAAAAGTATTACTATAAATATTAAATAATTTGTGATATGAAAGCAGTGTATTACATGATTCAAAAATGAAAAAATTCGCCACATGCATGATGTTCCCTCTTTTCAGTTAATTTTTAAAATAGTTTAAAAATTCTTTTTTTTAAACCCCGTATTTTTTTGGGGGGAATTAAAATGCGCCTGAGTCTGAATTTTTTTAAATCTAAATTTAAAAAAATTTTTGCGCAAATTTCCCCAAACAGTAGCCCAAGGGATTGCATAATTTTTATCTCTTGATTGCCACATTAAAATGAAATTGCCTTTTTTTAGAAATATAAACAATCTTTCTACCAAAAAACCAAAAAGTTTTTGGGCAAAATTTTCCATATTAATGAGTTAATGGATTCATTTTTTTTTGGGGTTACCCCTTAAATTTTTTTAGGAGTTTTTGGTTTTATAGATCATTAAATACAGGTTTTATGGATCCAATGCCTCTTGGGAATTTGTTACTTTTTAAAAGATTCCACACTACCCCAATACTTATTTTTATATTTACACCAAGAATTAGGACCTATAGGGCAAAAACTGTGCAATGGTTTTGTCACTTGAACGTATATGGAAATATACAGCCCAAAAGTTTTCGCATATCCGCGGATGTTTTATTTTGTCGGATTGATTTCCCTAGTATGGGATTAAGTCGATCATTCTGCGGCAACCTTCCCCTTTCCACCAACGACTTCCCCCTCACCGAGTTTGATTTATTTGTTTTAATTTTCGTAAACGAGTTCCCATTCGTTTTTTAACATGTCCAAACATTAATTTTGAAACTGTGATATCTTCTCCATACGGATTGATGGTAATAGATGAGAAATGTTTTGAATCGCCACCCCAATGTAAGATGTATATCCACAGAACGATATATTGAACGCTGAAACATACGAACCCTTCCCACAGCCCCCTCATGCCAGCTGAGCCATTGTGGTTTTCAAAAAATTCTTTAACGTGAAGAATTTTCCACTTTTTTTTAAGCAGGGGCCCTTTTTCGTTTCCCCAAAAATCACATCCCTTACAGAAAGAAGACATCACCCGCATCAATACACTTTCCCGGTTCCTATAACAGCACACACACCAACACGAGAAGAAAAACCACGGGTTTTTCCGGTTCCATCTCCACTAATTATTATATCAGAAGAATTTTTCGTTTCCTCTTCCAAAGCTGCACTTTTTCATTGAAGTTCTGCAACTTTTTACTACAAATTGCAGTTGTTTATAATTTATTTAGGGTTTTTCAGCAACTGGAGGAGGAAAGTCCATAACACCCAGAAAGTTGCATTGCTGGGGGACCCGTCCAATTGTCCTCATTGCGTACACAAAGCGTCTGTTTATTTCTGGAATGTTTTTTTTTTGTACCCAGCATTTTTTAATTTCTAAACGAACATAAGTCTTTTTAATTTTGATTCAATCGAAAAAAAACTAGACAAACCCCTAACACATTTTTCTTGGAGTTCAATATTCCCCAATTTTTTCAAGAAGCAAAATTTTTAATGTTTGTAAACATAATAGTTTTACAAACACTTATAGCCATCAAACCGCCCCATGTTCAAAAAAGATGAATCAAATCTTGCAACTAATCTTTTTTCCCGATGCACGTTGTTTAGTGTTTCATCCACACTGTGACAACTTTTTCACCCCGTGTGATATTACCAGTAAACTTCCTTTTTTTGGACGTTTACCCGATGGTCGTTTGGGAGATTAATCGAATTATCATTCAAAAGTTTTAAAAAAAATTTAAAATTTTTCCTAAAACTTATTTTTTTGAATAAGATATATGTGAAAATCCAGAAAACGAGCGAGTATAGAATCACAAATCACTTTTTCAAAAAAAACAGCAGTTTTTTAAAGTAAGTAGAAGTTGAGTTAAAGTTCAAAACAAAAATAAATTTGAGGCTTAGATTCAAGTTTGATAATAATTAGGGGAAAGAAAATATTAGAAACAGAGAAACGCAGCCACCCTGGGGCCGAAATGTAAAAAATTTAAATTTCCTTTTTCTTCTTTATTTTTTTAAAAACTTTGTGATATTAATATTGAGCGGTTTCTTTTAAAAAACCAGAAAGGTTTGTTTATAAAATAAAATAATAATAAAAAAACGATTTTCCGGAAATTTTAAAAGGTATATGACCCCTTTAAAATTTTTCCAATTTTATGTTCAAGGATTCCAACCATCAAAATAGTACACGTTTATGTTTTTATGTCTCCCTTACGGACGTAATTAATTAGGCTGTGAATGTGAAGTTGCATCGTACAATCAAGAGAAGTGGTAAAATATGTGAATTATCTATAAAACTATTATATTACAGCTCAGAGTGAAACTGCACACGCGCAAGTTTCGTAGTCTGATATTCGTATCTGTGAAAACAAGGCTGTACAGCTGTGAAGAAGGTGCGTAATATTTCGATGTATATATATTTTTTTAAATTTGGGAATTTGTTATTCGCATTGTGTATTTGCATATCATACTTGTATTTACATTCATCAGGATTTTAAAAATGAAAATGAAAACGAAAGAAAAGAGACTAACAAATTCAAATTTGATCAAGTTTATAGTAAACTTTTTTTAAAAATTTTAACCACGCACCTTATCCCCATTCATAACAATTAAGTATAGTTTTCGAAGATGATTATGGCACTAATGTCGATAGTGAAAAAGAATTGTCTCTTGAACAAAAATTATAATTAGCGATAAGTAAAAAAGAATTCAACAGACCATAATACAGTGCAGAAATCAGCTATGTCTAAAACCAACCTACGAGAAATCGATTTATTTGAAAATGAGAGATTTAGAGAAAATACTTGGAAAAAGTATATCGCTTATTGCTACCAATACTACCAACTGGCGTAGATGCTGGAAGAGCGCTCTCGACAGCTGGTAATTTGTGCATATAATTATGTTCTAGGTTTAATGATTGTACAATTAATGCATTATTTTTTTAAGATCACATTTGAAAAATTTGTAGTAGTACCACAGACTGAATAGTGATATTTATACACTTTTTGTGTGATTTAAATAAATAAGATGCTACTTTATTTTTTTTGAGATTCTTTATATACTGTTATAATTTAAAAATTACAAATTAATTTTTTGTGGTGTTCACAATCTCTAATAAAACAAAGAAATAACTGTATTTTATCTTTTCCTAAAATTTCTACTACCGGTATTGAAACCGGTATCCCGGTATTAAGATCTAAAAATACCGAATGCCGTTATTGAACTTTTGGTCCGATATTGCAGTTCCTAGTTTCGAGTCATTATGCCACTAACGACAGATTTCGAAATCAATTATCAACCTCATTAAATATATGTTGAGTCTCAAAGTTCTCACGTTGGTGTAGTCCATTTATTTTAAGTAGTAGTAGATGGCACTGGGAATGAGTGTTGGCTTACATAGTACTAATGCAATGTGAGGGCTATTGGTGATGCGACCTCGTAATTTTGAACTATAGTCAAGTCTCGAAGAGGAAACCAGAGCTGGTACTCAAAACTTTTCTACCACACCAATGGAAGGACTTTTAGTTTCGATAGATAAAACATGCATTAGCTCCTCAATACGGTGGGTCTTTAAGAGACACTAGAGCTTAAATTCATTATTTACGGTCTATTCGTAGAATTTAATATCTACATTTATATATGTTATACATTAAAAACGAAGTATATCAATGAAAAAATGTATTTTAAACTATTTTACTGTGGATGTTTATTTTATTTTTGCCAATTTGAATTTTTATTTCAAGTTCAGTAATTTTTTGCTTTTTTTTTAATATTTCTTTTTTTCTCTTATAAGATAAACTTTCTGGAGAATAAATCTTAACAGAACTAGATCCAGTCTCTAGTTGTGTGTGTGAGATTTCTTCATATTCTATGAGAAACATCAAATGAACCATC
Source organism: Trichonephila inaurata madagascariensis (assembly GCA_019973955.1). Taxonomy (NCBI): domain Eukaryota; kingdom Metazoa; phylum Arthropoda; class Arachnida; order Araneae; family Nephilidae; genus Trichonephila; species Trichonephila inaurata. The sequence continues at coordinate 1,494 of BMAV01010852.1, read as the reverse complement.
ATGAAATTGAAATTTTTTGTGCTGTAGATGCCGTGTACTCTTTTTTTACTGCCTGTGTAAAAATATTCAAGTCATATAATCTACCACTATTATTTCGTTAGAATTGCAGAGTAGTTAGAAAAAAAGAAAAGTAGTCTGTTAAAGCTAACTATTTCTGAAGATAACCTTTTGCTACTAAGGCAAAAAAAAAAAATCGACCATAGATATCAAATTTATAACCAACTGTCTAATGCCTGAGCTACAAAAAAATATGATTGATTGAAAGGAGACTATATTGATCGTTCCTTAAAGTAAATACTAGTTACATTATTATTTTTATCTTGTGTGTTTTTACTTCCAAGATTTAATGCAGCTATCTATATAAGTTACGTTTTAAATATACTACTACAAAAATAAAAAAAGTTTTTTGGAAACCCCAAATTTTGTACGTGGAACTTAATATGAAATTTCACTTCGTTGGGAATATTATATATTTACTGATTCTTAATTTCTTATGATAAAGTACTGTAGGCGTCATAAACTAAAGACGAATCGGAGTTTTTTAATGGACGAAGTTTAACTCACTGTTTAGGTGGTTTTAAACCATACCGATAATTAATTATCAACAATTTAATTTTTGTATTGTGCTTTGCAGATGTTTGAAGATGCAAATTCAAACAAAATCTAATCTGGTCATGGATTAAAAGGAAAAGTATTGTTATCAGCACATTAATAGAATAGGTTTTGGGTTTTAAATTTATTTTAAATAATGTTTTACTTTTTCTTCATTTGATTTGTTAAAGTTGCACGCGAAAAGTAATACGAGGACCATTGCTGTACCCTATAATTTGTATCCTTGGTCACGTGAGGAAGACAACACCCAATTTCTGCACCCCACTCTTCAGACTTCTACAACACGTCAAAGTTTTTTTTTTATTTTTATTTCTAATAGGTTGCTGATTGGCGTTTTACCATTGCAGACCTAGTACGTTCCGCGGAAGCTGGTATCTCTTTTTAGTGCGGCACCACATAAGGCGGATACTAGCCTCCGCAGTTAATTTAGATGCCAGACAAACAGACACTCTAGGGAGCTGTTACAAGCCGTATAATCATACGATATGGCCGCTGTCGATTTTCTGCATCATGAAAATCCACCGACTTGGGCCTGCGTCAAACCCGTAATCTTGCGTGCTAAAGGCCAACGAGAAACCAACTACGCTACCCAGCCGGCTCAAAAAAGTAAAGCCATGACAAATTTAACATGAACTGTAGATCTTTAGTGATACCAGGACTCGAACTGGGACCTGACAACTCCGACCACGATTTTCGGACCTTATCCACCTTGGGACCAGCCACTATTATTGTCCATAGTTTTGCTGTTAGAATTTACCTATGAAGCAACGTTTGAGCACTATAAAATATTTGCACTTAAAAATATCTTAAATATAATGTTTTGTATGTTAAAAGGTGAATTTAGGGAGTCCTTATTTGATGCACGTATTTAGATGATTCTAA
>BMAV01010851.1:42031-52943 GCA_019973955.1 Trichonephila inaurata madagascariensis | reverse complement strand
ATATATTTAAAGTTGAATAGATGAATGGAAAATAACGATTTATTAGTTTTAACGAATGAAAATTTGAACAATATATATAGAGAGAGAGAGATAGATATAGGGAGATTGTAAACTAGTAGTAGAGAGAGAGAGAAATTGAATTGAAACAAGAAAAAAAAAATTAATTCAATTGCTACTTCGTTAGAAAAATTTACTGAAGCCATCTGTTGCAGATAGTTTGAACTTCGTCTTAAACATCGCAGAATAAAAATTTTAAAAAAATTGCATTAGTTAATTAATATTTAAAAAAGCTGTATTAACATCAAGTCCATTACAAGCTTTAACAAATGTATTTAAACTTGATTGGCTGAATAAAAAGTTTTTTTATTATTTACGATTGAAAATTTGAACAAGAAATTTACATAAATAAATATATACAGGAAGAAAGTGAACTAATAGAAGGAATTGAAAAAAAGAAAAGATTTATAGTTAAAAGAAATGTAAAGAATCCACGTTTAAGCTCGGTAAAAATTTCTAAAAAAAATCAACCATTGGTTTTTTCTCTTTAGTTTCGCATGAAACTATTGAACAAGCATTCATATCAGCTAGTTTATGAGGCCATTCTACAAAAGTAAATTTATGTGAGTCCAAGGATTAGAAATTGAGGCTTAGGATTCCCAAAATCAAAGAGGAAGCAGCTAATATTTTTTGGAATCATATGTTAGTTGCAGATTGGAGTCAATTTCCCATTTACAATTCTACTAAGCATACAAAAGAATAGAGAAAGAAAAAAAGCAAGTTTAATCATAACATTTTATTTGGAATAGTGTATCATGAAGAAAAAATGAATAAAGAACGAATTCAAAATGTTTGGAATGATGGTGGGAAAATGATAAGTTTTATAAAAGCAAGGCCATTAATTTGCACATTATTTGTTTTATTAGGAGCAGAATTATCCAGAAAATATAGAATCCTGCTGTTACATTTGGAATTCAAATCATAACAATGCGCTATAATTATGTCATGAAATATGGATAAGAAATTTATATTATTGAGTAGATATGATTGATGTTATAAATGAAGTAAATGTATTTAATGTAAATATTGTAAAAAATTAAAGAGCAAAAATAAATGCATTGGTTGTAAGAATTAACAGTAATATGTATCTCAAACCAGATGACGGGTATTGTTTTAAAAATCTAAGAATTTTCTAATAAATAAATTTAAATGAAAAGGAATTGAATTTAAAGAACAGTGTTCAAACATATGTAATGGATGACAATTTTTTAATTAAAAAAAGAGAACATTTTCCAGGTGAGAAACTTATATATGGAAGAACAGAAAATTCTTTTAAGTACTATAATAAATTATAAACTAAAAACTTACTTCACACAGTAATAAACAATTAAATATTTTTTTCCTTAAAATGGGGCTGCAGATTGGTAATTACCATTGCAGACCTGATACATTCTCCGAGACCTGGTATCACTTTTTTTAATGTGGCACCATATAAATATGGATACTAATTGTCACAATGTTATTTTGATGTCCAGTTTCCTCCCCAGATGAGGACACTTGAGCTTTGACGATTCGAAATTGAACTGAAAACTTTGCCGACAGCACCCGAGGCAAAAGTGCACTCTCTAGAAATTTTGAACATGCCTCATAACCTTAGGACACGAATGCTGTCGATTTCCTGCATCATGAAAATCCACCGACTTAGGGGCAGATAGCTAGAATCTAACCAACTACACCACCCAGCCGGCGCACTTAAATGTCTTTCGGAAAAAAATATCTACGTGAAAAATCTTTTAATGTATGTTGCAACAAAAACAAACATAGAATCGAATTTAACGCAGACAATGACTATAGCTGTATTTCTAAAAGTTTGAATGTTTGGGGCCCTATATTCAGCATAATTTTCATCGCGCCTCCCTCCATTCAAAACTGCATTTAATTCAATAATACTTTACTTTGACGCTAAAGCTACAATACGATTTTAACCTTTTAAGTGCCACAGGCGTATAAAAATATCTAGCTAAGCGAAAGTGTTAATTGCCCAGACGAATATATACGTCTTTCCAAAGTGCGATCTCTTCTGTGCACTGCTATCCATAAAATTATTCCGAAGGCTTTTGAATGCAAAAAAGGACATTGACAATGTTTTCGAAAGAATTACTTATTTCAGAGGATTTGCTTTTTTATTCCTTTCTCGGGGGCATTGCGGAGCGAATCACGTAACTTTTAATTGGGAGTTAAAGGATTAATTATCAAGATAAGTGTTTTATAAATTATCAAAATAAGGGTTAATTTTTGTATATAATTTTATATATGACAATCTCATGGGATCGTTGGTAATTATTAATGTTGTTCTTAACTTAGTATTGTAAAGTTAATCATAAAATACATTCTGTAGTACTGATACATTATTAAGTGTATTATATCAGTGTAAATGCGTGTTTTATTTTTTATTATGACAGAATGTATTTTGTTTTACTTTCAGTAAATTAATAATTTTTTAAAAAAAAATCTGTATTCGACTTTTTAATATACTCGCGCGTCCCCCTTGTAGACTCATCACACCCTCCTAGGGAGGCTCGCCCCACAGTTTGAGAAACGCTGGACTACATATAACTTCAACAGAATCACAGATTTTGTCATTTTGCGGAAAAAAATGCAAGCATATATATACATAAAAATATTTCTGATAGTTAATATGCAAGGGAAGGTGGTATCTGGAGTTCGAAAAAATATTATTTACGGCAAAATTACATATTGTTAAAGGTGTTTCTTTTTAGTAAGAAATGCTATAATTTTATTTTATGTATAAAATACGTATAACATGTTCTTGAAGTATTTTTTTAAGATGAATTACTCTAAGTGTACGATAGAGTTCTCTCAAAACACCAAATTGGTCGAATGGTACCATGATTCGATAAAGTTTGAAGAGAGAGACTCTAAAATATTAAATCTTTATCATACTCTTTGCATACGAGTATAAAACAATCTTATAGAAAATGGTGCTGCAGGAAACGAGCTCGTTTCTATGGTGTTTATTTAAATACCAGAGAAAATCTCTTTTTAATCTTGGGCAGATGACATTTCCTTAAAAAGGAAGGAAAAACTGAAAAAATTAGGTAACATTTACATTGGAACAAATTCACAGACTTGAAAAAAATATAGTACACTCTTTGTAGTTGAAGGAGTATTAAATTTATTTCTCGACGAATCGTATAATTCATTAAAAGATTTAGTTTCCTTTTACTTTTAAAGATGTTTTAATGTGTATTTAGTTTCTTAAATATTTCAAACTTACAAGGGGAGGGCACGACTAAGGGAATTCCTTTTGGAACGAGACTTGGTATAGTAGTAGTACTCCTTTAGGGTGTTCCACCATCAATGTAATTAAACCAAATGGCCCGCAGTTTGGAGAAAATGGCCTTCAAAATACTGCTTAGCTTTTATACAATTAAGTTTTAATTATCTCCAGCGACTCAATAGCATGCTTGGTAGTACGCCTGCTTTCTATACCGGAAAATAGGGTTCGAATCACGTGATCAACCTATTTATATATTAACCTTTATTTAATTTTAAAAAAATTAAATGAATTTTTAAAAAAAAATGATTGCGTGATTCGAACCCTATTCGCCGTCGTAGAAAGCAAGGGTTCTACCCACCACGCTACTGAGTCGCTTAAGGTAATTAAAAGTTAATTGTATAAAAGCTAAGCATGAATTTCGAAGGCCATTTTCTCCGATTTGTTTGTCCATTCGGCGGAATTACATTGAGGGTTGAACACCCTAAAAGAGTATTACTATTACACCTAGTCTCCACTTTAAATGAATTTCATTAGTCATGCTCTCCCCTTATGAGAGAACTTTTATGCAAATATAATGCGATATCTAACAATAATGTTAGAATGAAGTCAGAAAGTCATATCTGGCAACACTTGTGACACAAAACGCTGCAGATGCGTAGAGGTAGGTGTGTTAACCATTTACACCCACTTTTGATGAGTTGAGCATCATTTGTGTTTCATGTAAGATTTCTTTACAAAGTGCTTGTTTCGTGCATTGGTTCTTAACTAAGAATAGGGGAAATATAAACATTTATAAACGTTTCGCTCATTCAGTCAATTGTCCCTGACATATATATACGCCTTTCCGAAATACGATGTTTTCTATGCACTACTGTTTATAAAATGATTCCGAAGATTTTGGAATGCATTAAAAGGACCTTGACAAGATTTACTTATTTCAGAGGTTTGGCTTATTTATTCCTTTCCCCCCCCCCCGGACATCTCTACTTTCATGCCTACGTGGAAAATGGGGGCATTGGGGAACTAATTGCGTAACTATAATTGAGCCGTTAGAGGAATATATCTAAACCATACAAATTATTAAGGTAAGTTTTAATTTTTGTACATAATTTTAAATATGAGAAGCCCATGGGGGTCATTGGTAACTATTAATGTTGTTCTTAGTTTAGTATTGTTAAATTAGTTATTAAATATATTATGCAGTACTGATACGTTTATAAGTATATTATACAGTACAAATAGTTTATTATGCTAGAATGTGTTTTGTTTGTCTACTTGCAGTTAATGATTTTTTTTAAAATAACCTTTTGTTTTTGACTTTTCAAAATACTTGTGTGCCCCTCGTAGAGTTTTCATGTGCCCGTAGGGGGGCTCGCCCCACAGTTTGAGAAACTGGAATGAGGCAGTTTATTCTGATTTCTAGCAAAAAATAGGTCGGAAATCAACGATATTTTTCGGTGGAATGTGAAAAGGTCCAGTACTTTGTCTAAAACATGCTCAATCGTACTTGTGTCCTGGGATCTAGTTGACTATTGTGTACAATTGTAATTTCAGCTTGAAAGGTATTCCTTTGCGAATTGCGATTGGTATGCCCACAGAAGTTCTAAACACACGAAGATGGTGTTTGAAAAACTCATTTCTTTACATTGTTTCATTTACCCCTTAAGCGGTCAATTTCTTTTGCCCAAAATGTTTTTCTTTTTAAAGGCGCATTTTCTATTGCATATAACTAAGCACAATCCATAACAATATGCGTAAATATAAGAATTTTATTTTTATTTTCAATTTTAAGGTTTTACACAATTGTTTATTTTATATTTAGGGGTCAGAAAAACTCCTAAATGTTTGCTATTTTATAGGTAATAATTTTATAAGCTTCATTTATTGCATGCTATGGAGATTGTTTCATGTATCTTAAAAACGTTTTCTCTCATATTTACAAAAAAACTTCATGTTCTTATCTTTTTTGAATGATTGAGGATTTTGTGTGTGCGTGCTTATCTATATGCACACATAATTTGAAGCATGGTGCAATAGTGTTACATCGCAATGGGAACAAATTTAACATCTGTTTTTTTTGTATGATCTTTCAATTTTCATTTCTTCTCAAGCAACACATTATACAATGCCTCACCAATCCCTGTTCTTTATCAAATACTTTCAAGAATCTAAATTCCAGAATTCGATAAAAAAAAAAAAAAAAACCATGAAAATGTTTTTAGTATCATGAGCAAACTGCATCTCTTAAAAATAGCAGCACAAATAATTTCACTATAAGGATTAAAAACATGTATAAACCAAGATAGAAAGAAGAAAATATCAATTTCTTTACAGCTTACGAGCAAACCTGTTGTGACCAGGTTCAGGTATTGGTAGCCTGTATGGCAAGGGTGTCAAACTCAAAGCCTGGCTTGGTCCAAATAAAAAAAAGGTTTAACTTAGGGTGGGCTGCAAAGAAAATCAAAATTCACAGAGAAACGTTAATTTAATTCATATAATAAATACCTTATAATAAACATATATAAAATATCAAGAAAAATATAAATATACTTCCTGACACTTAACATCTCTTCTCTGCTACTATCTTTTCACAATTTCAGGAGAAATATTGATATTTTATCACACACTATTATGTGCCAATATATTAAGCAGGCTTCGAGTTTGACACCTCCACAGCGTACGGTGTACGGGCAAACCTGTCAAGGGGTTTATTACCATTTATTTCGAAAACGGTAAAGCTCGTGCGCTTAGCAGATATTATATCTACATATACCAAAACGCCCCGTTACGATACTGATCTCCTTCTGCATTATAAAGAATGTGATAACGCGCGCGTGTTTTATCTCTATATTATGCTGCGATGCGAAATCTCTATAAACTAGATAGTCATTCACCGGAAAGCTTCACACTACTCTACTGATTGTGTGCCCAGATCGGATGTTATGCATTCCATAGCAAACTGTTCTTTGGCAAACGAGTCAATGACATGGAAACAGCTGAGAGTCTGGTGTACATGACACTCTCCTTAAATGTTTTGGTATGTGATTGTTGAAAAAGCATCATTTCCCTTGATTAGAAACTAGTTACAAAAATAGCTGTTTTGCGCACATCATTCGGATTTGTCCTACTGTATTGTGCACTTAAAAACATTTACGAACCTAGACACTTATGTTCTGAATTATCTACTTTCAACACACAACAATTGAAAACAAAAATCGATGCATCATCTTTGAACCATTATCACTATTTTTTAAAGATTTGAACTATACAGGTATGTATAATAGTTACAGTAATAACCAGCATTTAAAATGCACATTCAAACACCTTTACTTTTAAGGAATTCTCCTTAGCTCTTCTCATTTTGTCTTTGTGGTATTAAGTCACTGAAAAATCATGTGCATTAACGCATTCATTGGATAACACCAATAGATCATAGATATACAAAAAAAATTTTTTTTTTTGCTTTTTTGTTTCATTTAATTATTTCATTTCTATATATATTTATTTAACCAACGCCCGTGCTTGGCTTCTTGACCATTTGATGCCTAGCCCCCCACTACCGACTGACGATGTCATCAACGGGGTATTCAACGAGTTCAGTGCATTGGAGCAGGTGGTCGCCATCCATTCTTGCATAGCCGCAGAGTGGACAGGCCTCGTTAGCAGCCGCGCCAAGCAAGTAGAGGCATATTCCCAATAGGTCATGTCTGGTAGTTAGGCAAAAGTGGGCAACAGTCTTGGTTCTCTCCAGGTTCCTCGGGATTGGACCCACAGTGGTCAGAGTTTCCCATGGCTTTCCAAAACTCTTCGTTTTTTGGGTCATGGCATTATATTTGTCAATGTGTGTGGAGATGATGTTCTTTGCTCTTCTGAGGGTCAAGGGAACTTCCGGCTGAGTCGACTCCGCTCTCTGCTTGGCTTTTTGGCTGACTCTTTCTTTGCCGGGGATCCCAACATGACTTAACTGTAACAACTCACTGTAAGGCCGCAGTCCAGCCATATGAGATGAGATCTGCAATTTTAGTTCGGCACCGAATTGTGTTAAGGCAGTCAGTTGGTTATTACTGCTTACAGCTAAAATTGCAGCTTGGTAGTCGATGAAAAATACAACTTTTGCAGGAGCTAGATAAGCAGATAGTAAATGCGTTGTAACTTCACAGGCAATTAAGACTTCCCCATCGTAGTTGGTGTTCTTTCCATTTCTATATTTTTACAGTTATTATTAATTTTTATAGACACTAGTAAATTAACAAATGCTTTTTTTTATTTTTGAATTATATTTTGAGTTTAAAATTATTAAAAATGCAGCATAATATGAACTAAAATTTTGTAATTGACTTTTGTATCAGACGTATTTATTTTTTAAAAATGACATTATGTGGATATTTTAACCCTTTCGTGGGCCATTTATTTCTCTTTTGAATTTCTCAAAGTTTTTGTTTGTTTATTTTCTTAACAACAAAACAATAGCATTTAAGGAAATATATTTTATGTTGCGGAATTTTATGTGTACATTTGAATTTTAGAGGTGGGAAGAATACTTCCCAAGGAACCATTCACCATTATACAGAAAAATAATTTAATGGTAATTATTTGGCTTGAAAAGTTAAGAAGCATGTAACAATGCACAATGGGACATACACTCTGCACACATGCAGCGGGTCCTCTTTTCTTGTCCCTTTTTGTTACATTTGCAACATTGTCTTTAGTTGGAAACCAACTTTGGTGTATGATTTTCCACACTGTCTATGCACACATCATCCGGAACTACAGACTTTTTGCTTGGAAACTAGTAGGACGTCCTTTCCTTTTTCTTGAAGAATATCCGTCTATTAGCTGACGAGATAATGCTATACGGAATGTTAGTTGGCCTAAACTTCTGTTTCTTTTGTTCATTTGCTATAGTGTGAAACTATTTATGATGGCAATGACGATAAGAAAATAAAATATACGATACCACCATTTTACACATCTTCTTCCTGTTTGGTACCTTTCTTGTCTTCGAACGAAGTGATCCCTCCTCTCATGACATCGTTATATACAGCGACAGCTTTTTTGACAAGGTACTTATTCTTTAGTACTATCTTTTTTTTCTCTCCGATTTACAGATGTCATTATCTCTGGATTATGTGCAGTAACACAAAATGAAGCTGAGATTAGTCTTCCTATAGTTATAATAAAAAGGATAATGTATTATAACGGGGGGTTTGCGTTTCACACAGTGTATTTTATGTAGATGGGAAGTAATCTTCCGAAGGCCCACGAAAGGGTTAAAACATTTTTAAGAAGTCAGTTAATGCATTTACTGAAAATAAAAATAAAAATGAATTTGTATTTAAACTTCAGAACGTGTTTTCTTTTCTTTCAAACACACTACAGAATTTCTCTTGAAATTATTTTGATAAGCAGACGACCAATATAAATGTCGAAAACCAATCTGACGAATGCTTTTAAACATAGTGTTTAAAATGTTTAAATCTCACTTTACTTTTAGAACAATAAAACAAATAGTTTTCTAAACACTATTACAGATAAATGGATGGCAACCTGTAAAAGGAATTTGTTCTACTCTCATGGGATAAAGAAAGTCGTTTTGATACAAAGTAACTTAAATGGAATGTGCACAATGAAGTTATCCCGTTATTTCTTCTTTTTTAACTTTGAATGGGTGAAATATACTTATATAGTTTGAGCGTGCACTTATTTCTCTCTTTACAGTTGTTTCTTTCAAATTCAATTCTTCCTTTTAATCATCGGACACTTTAAAAAAAACGTAAAAAGCTCTTCTAATCTTGGAAGATGTTCAAGGCCATTTACAATGATTAAGGATAATTGTTTGCTCCCGAATGAATGAATCAATTTGGGCACTTCGTTTTATAGCATTTTTATATAGGACCTTTTTCTGTGGATTATTCATTTAATTCTCTTTAGAGATCGTTTTGTTCAAATGTATATGTTAGATAAACCTTAACGACTATAAAGAGAATTTAGTATAATTCGACAAATTTAAAAGATGAATAAGAATCAATTTCTATCTATATATATATATTTTTTATCGTTATTTTTTTAGAGATGGTTAAAAATATATATATATGTAACAAATGGGGTTATTTTCTTTCCCAACTCTGGTTGTTATAATTGTTCTTTTCTTTATTCTTTTGTTTCTTGTTCGAGAAATACTTTTTCGTTTATAAAAATAGTTAATTTTTACATTGCGGTTAAAAAGTACGTATAAATATTTTTATCAACATATAAACTTTTCTTTTGCAATCGTTATAGTTGAAATTCAAATTAAATTATATTCGTGAGAGTTTATGTCTGATTTTTTTTTTTTATATTCATATAAATATAAATTTTACTTTGCATTACATTGTTCATATTCCCTAAGCAATAATGTCATTTCTATAAATAAGTACTTATTTCCTTTGCCTAAACACGTGACTGTATTTTTTATATTGCGTTTTCCCCTATACATAAAAACTTGATAAATGAATAATTACCTCTCTTGTATTCGGGTACTGTACGAGGAGGCTGCTCAAATAAATAATATTTTCTCGAACAAGCCAGTTTATTTTTTCGGACATGACACCTTTAATCAAATGTAGATTTTTTGCGGTCAAATATATTGCGCGAGAGAGAGATAAATGCATTTATAAATTATGTGGAGAAATTAAGTAATAAAATTAATTAAAATTCTGGTTGTATTTATGATAAACAAATAATGATACCTAAATAAAATAAGTTTTAAGATTCATTATAAAAATACATTCCGGAGTCAGGCGACGAAGACAGACAAAACATCAAACAGTAATAAAACCTCTCATCCCCTGGGGTCGATCCTACCAGAGCCTAAGTCATATGTTTAGGATAAAAGGAATTTATAGAAAAAATTTCAAAAGCATGCAAAAAAAAAAAAAATGGCTAATTTTTTGTTACCTGTATTCCTCAAACACATTCGATTTTTTTTTTTACATCATCACAATATTTAATGGGTGCATTTGCGACAGTAGGAAGAATTTTATGTAGTTCTTTAAAAGTTAGTTTTTGTGTATACCTTTAAAATTTTCGTATTTGTTATTATTATTTTTAAAAATTAATTTAAACTTTTAAAAGTCAGACAACCATCGTTACCAATTGATATCAAAGAAAGATTACAGTTACATAGCTAAAATATTTGAAACATCGCAGCATAATTAGTTTATATTATCTCTTTCTATAGTGATTTATAATACGTGGGTGTTACAAAAAGAAGGGAAAGAATGAATAAAAGATAAAGAAAATTATACTTTTCTGGTTCCTGCATTTCATTTACCTTCTTACGTAAAATAAATTTCCCTCAAATCAAATAAATGGATAATATAATTGAAGCAAATTTATTCCTGAATCTAAACACATTTTGTCACAAAAAGATATTTGCATCGAGAAAGAATCCAGCTACTATCCAGAAACCTGGCTGGAATGTAGTCTGGTAAGAGAGATATGCAAATGATTAAGATTTTGACACCAATGAGACAAGTTGATTGAATATTAACGTCGCACTGTTCAGCTACACGAGGGCTTTTAGCGACGGACCACGTAATTTTGAACCATGGTCAAGTGACGTGGACAACACCA
>BMAV01010851.1:24149-41931 GCA_019973955.1 Trichonephila inaurata madagascariensis | reverse complement strand
ATTAACGTCGCACTGTTCAGCTACACGAGGGCTTTTAGCGACGGACCACGTAATTTTGAACCATGGTCAAGTGACGTGGACAACACCTGAGCTGGCACCCCCGTCCTAACTACCACACCACACCAACGGTAGGACATTTCAGCTCTCGACAGATTTAACGTGCATCGCTGCCTTACACGGCGGGTCTTTAGTGGTACTGGGCTCGAAATCGTGACAAGGCAAGCCACAGTCCGATACCTATACCACTCGGCTACCGCGGCCACCAATGAGGCAGGAGTAAACACGCTATGTGCAGAAGAGACACGCTACTGGGAGAGTAAACACGATTGCTGATGCCAGTGTTCCTCAAACTGTGAGGCAAGCCCCCTTAGGGGGAATGATAACTCTACGAGGGAGGCGCAAGCATATTGAAAAGTCGAAAGCAAAAGATTGTTTAAAAAAAAGAAAATTATTAATTTACTGAAGATAAAAATTACATTTTGACAAAATAAAAAATAAAATTAATATTTACACTGATATGTAGACACTTGTATACGTATCATTACAGCGCAATGGATTTTCGAATTAATTTAACAATATTAAGTTAAGAATAAAATTTAATAATTACCATTGACTCCATGCACTTGCCACATATAAAATTATATATACAAATTAACATGTATCTTGGTAATTTGTACGGTTTATAGATAATTCTTTCGCTGTCGATTAATAGTTAGGCGATTTGTTCCCCAATGCCTCCGTTTTCCTCGTAGGGGAGATTTCTTGTATTGGAGGGGGAGGGGAAGAAAAGACTCTGAAAGGAATTCCTTCTGATATAAGTAAATCCTTCGCAAACACTGTCAAGGTTTTTTCACACACACACACATTGCATTTCAAAGACTTCGGAATAACTGTATGGATAGCAGTGCACAGAAATATCGTACTTCGCACGGACTGAGCGAGACGGGTTTATATTCGCCAGTGGAACTTAAAAAATTTAAACCGTATTGTAGCTATAGTGTCAAAGTATAGTATTATTGAATTGAATGCATTGGAAGGGAGGGGGTGAAAATTATGATTGAATATTGGGTCGCAAATATTAAAAGTTTGCCCTGACTCATATTATAGAGCTATTGAAAAATTTGTCGACTAAGACAGTTGGTATTGTGAGTAGAGATGACTCGAAGACGTAACAGGTGACAGTACGAAAAGTTGGTGTACTTTAAAAGGGAGCATATAGTAGGCTTCAGAGAAGCAGGTTGTTCGAACAGAAGTGTTGGCCACCAACTCGGTCAAAGAATATGATAGTTGTTCGGTGTAGGCAACAATTGATCAACGAAGAGAAAATCTACCATTGTGGAGAGTCAGGCAGTTTTAGGAATACAAATGCACGATATGATTACGTAATCGTAAGAGCGGCCGGTGGCAGCATGGGAAACCAAGCGGATACTAGCCAACTCAGATATAAGGACCCGACGACCTTTAAAATGGCTACTGACCCTGCTACATAGAGAGAGTCAATTGGAGTTTTAACGATCTCAGGAAAGCTGAAGAGTGACCGACTGGAGGCGTGGGATCTTCATCGATAAATAAATATTCACACTTATTTGCTGATGACCAGCACATTAAGATATGTAGGCAACCAGACCACTGGTCCGGTATTTGTTTTTGATAGATATACGGTGATTACACAAGCTGTAGCAGTATGGGGAACGATTTATTAGGATACTCGATCACCTGTAGTCGTCCATTAACACACTTTTATGGCCCACAGTTACATGGACGAGATTTTAACGTCAGTTGTACTGTCTAGACTATCGTCCCTTAAGTGCCATTTATCAGCAAGACAACTCTGTTCCACATACTGCGTGACTCTCCTAACAATGACTTCAAGGATTTGGCTTACTCTTGTGACCTGTTATGCCAATAGACTTCTTGCAAATAGAGCAAATTTGGGACTTGCTTGAAAGGCAACGGGTGAATTAGCTGTCCATTTCTAAAGGTCATGACATCATCTTCCGCAGAAGATCATGGGTGATCTCAGTGATTCGATGCCCCGCAGTGTTTAGACTTGTATAGCTCCCAAAAGGAAATTTACTATTAGCTGATTTGTAAATTTTTCATGTTATATCTTCTGAATAAAGCAATCTTTTTTCTGAATTTGTAAACATTTGCTTATCTCGTCATGCACTACATCAGCGTTACTCAAACTGTGGGCGCGTGTCACTAGGTAAGCGTGATAACTGTACGAGGAGGACGTGAGCATATTGAAAAGTTGAAAACACACACAAAAATTATTTTTTTAAAAAAATTATTATTATTTTTTTTAAAAGTAAAAAAAAAAAAAAAAAAAAAATACATTATGACATAATAAAAAAATAAAATTAGCATTTACGCTGATATATACACTTATAAATGTAACAGTACTGCACAGTGTATTTTATAGTTAATTTAACAGTACTAAATTAAGAACAAATTTAATAATTACTAGTGTTCCCATGGGCTTGTTCATACATAAAATAATATAGATAAATTAATACTTGATAATTTGTACGTTTTATGAATAATCCCTGAACTGTCGTTTGAATGTTGCGCAATTCGCTCCCCAATGCCTCCATATTCCACGTAGGAACGCGTATGGGATGCATCGGGGGGGGGGGAGAATTAACTAAGGAAATCCTCTGTTATAAGTAAATCCTTTGGAAACACTGTCAAGTTCCTTTGATTGTACTTCAAAGTCTTTGGAATAATTTTATGGGTAGCCGTGCACAGAAAAGTTCGTACTTCGGAAGGGAGTATATATATTTCCGGGCATTTAACACACCAGTTGAGAGTGATGACTATATACGTCCTTGGCTCTTAAGAGGTTAATGCCGTGTTGTAGTGTTAGCTTCACGAAGTATATTATTATTGAATTCAATGTATTGTTATTTGTATGGAGGGGGGTGAGGAAAACTTTGATTGTGTATATTTTCTCAAATATTGAAAGTTTGAGAAGCACTGCTCTACATACAAATTAAAATTCGGGATTGTATGTAGTTTCCTTTTGAGTGCATATATTTCTTGTGACATAGTGTTTAACTAGAATAAACTTTTCCCAGAATAAAATACTTTCCGATAATCACCAATTTCTTTAAATATCGATATGTTTATATCTAACTAAACGATTTCAGGAGACTAAAATTGATGAACTAAAATATGGAATTCTAAGATTAAAATTATTTTCAAAAATAAGTAATGAAAAAGAGTGAAAAATGCCTCTGAATATTTTTTTAGATTACTGTAATATTATTCATCGGATATTTTATGAGGTTCTCTTATCCAGAATTCAAAATACATTTTCAATATTTTATAATTTTTGAACATATCTTGTGCCTTAAGCATTTAAGATATTGATGAAGAAGAAAAATAAATCTTATTAAATCTGTTTTGGTCGATTCTCTTTTTATAAATTTAACTTAAAATTTCGAAGCTAAAAGATCCTGATAGAATTAGAGAAAAAAAGAACTAATATCAGAGATTTAATTTCGAATCTCTTCAAAACAAGTACTGATGTTTATGCAAATATTTTCTTCTTTTTGCTTTCTCAGTTCCAGTCATCTTTTTTATTCATTGTTAATATGTTTTCCAATATTATTAATATTTTACTGAAAAATCCCGAGAACATATTTTAGTTAGTCTTGGCTTACCAAAAAATGACAACTCGAATAAAAAACTGTGCGTTTCTATAAAAATATAAATTTTTTTCACTTCTGGAATTGGATTATTTTGCTTTGATATAGTCTAGCAAAATATTTAAGGTTCCATGGTGAAACAACAATTTTTTAATTAAATCAAATTATTTTAGTGTATCATTCATTTAAATTACCAATATTTTTAATTAGTACATTGTTATTAAAAAATAATTGTTGTCAGGCAATAGTTTTTAAAAGTTAATAAAGTTATTAAATTATATTCAATGTATTCATTCTTTATCAAATAAAATAACAAACTTATGTGTTTAAATGTTTCTTTTTATTTCCCTCTCTTTGTCTTACTGCTATTCACAAAGAATAATTTTAAGTAATTAGTTTTTTTCTTCTTTTCTTGGTTTTTGTTCAGTTTGGATTTGGTTTAATTACGAATTCATTACTGTAAAACTAAAAAAAAAAAAAAAAAAAAAAATTTTTTGAAAGATTCTGAGAATTTTTTGTTTTAAGAAAAACAGCAAAAACTAACAGAAAAAAAATCATTATAGTTCGATGTCTCATGTTTACAGGTGCAAGAAAATAATGTTATATAAAAAAAATGTAATAAATAAAAATTGCTAG
This sequence comes from Trichonephila inaurata madagascariensis, assembly GCA_019973955.1. NCBI lineage: Eukaryota > Metazoa > Arthropoda > Arachnida > Araneae > Nephilidae > Trichonephila > Trichonephila inaurata. The sequence goes on along the minus strand of BMAV01010851.1, from coordinate 37,642 downwards.
GACTGGCTCTCAAATATATATAATGGGATAAAAGTTATCAAATTACTTCAATCTAATAAAAGTTAAGTCTTTTTCTTACACAATATTTATCACATTTTTTATTTGCCATAAACTTCTAGCTATAGAATGAACTACGTACTATAGTTTGGAAAAAAACAGATTCATACGTGTGGTGGATTTGAATGAATGAGAGCAAGTTCATTAAAGTTACACTCATAAGCAACAAAAAGTCTATTGGCAACGGAAATCGTAATTTCGAACCTCAGTCAAGGACCGAGTTAACAATTGAGCTAGAATGCCTCTCTCTAAACTACCACACTACACCATCGGGAGGACTTTGAGTATCAACAGATTTAACATTACGATTAAATGCCTGCATTACGACAAAATGCCCTCTACATTGCAGATCTTCAATTGTTGCACGCCATTTCTTACGTTCTGGAAGATTCTTGGCGTGTCAAGTGTCCTCTCGGCACTACAGATATTCGAGAGTGGTGAGCTCTTCAACTAAAGGGGCGGGCATCTCGAACACCAAACTCTACATATGACCAGAACCTGACTCATGTTACCTTCCGTTCACACTTGTAAAGGCCGTGTGATGAGAAACACGCCTGTTTGAGTAACGTTCCTGCTACAACAGCCGAGTGTCGTGTCCGTTACAATCCACAGCTCCAAACACGATCATTAGGTCGACCAGTTCTTCGTTTGAATACGAGTCATCTTACTACCTCGGAAAACGTATAGCAAGCGACCAATTCCAGCAGGATCTGTTTTCACAAAACCGTTTGTTCAGGGCCAAATACTATACGATTGCATCTGAGAAATCTTCCAGAACATAAGGGATTCCATTCAGCGCAACTGCCAGGCTTCCAGACGACTTCTGATCCCAATTTCGAACACATGTTGTTGTACAACCTACCAATAAACTGGTTTTTGTCTCTTTAATGTGTTGTTGTTATTTCTGTTCTTTTTATCTGCTGCTTTGTACCATAGCTTGCAACTACGGCCTTTGCGACATTCCTATGTGATTCCGAGTTGTCTCTGTATCCACTACACGCCTTGCAATTTTGTCGGTGTGGTAGCGAATTACCCTCTAGAGCAGGAGTACTTGACCTTTTTTTCTTCCGGGCCGTAAGTACAAGTCAGCTATTTCATGCGGGTCACATGCATATGTTAGTTATTTCACGCGGGCCACAACTTAGGATAAATGGCGGAAAGGGAATGAGAAATTCTTTAAAACCAAGAAAACGTTGGAAATTTAAAATGTGGAAAATTGATCAAAATATTATAACTCCTCTGTTTTGCTTTTTTTAGTTATTATTTTATATATATATATTTTTATTTTTGTCACTAAAGCTAAATTAGAAGAATTAAGAAACACTCATTCCCTATTTCTGCATCAGTAAACCATTTCATATGATAATATAACAAACTTCATAGGATGCCTTTGTTACCGCTGTGATATTACCACTGTTGTTGTTGAAAAGATTATTCAAGGAAGCCTATTTATCGCTTTTTGAAAGAGATGTTCGAGAAAAGTGTCATTGAATGATTCATATTTATTGGTATTTTTTAAATACAGCACTTTCGTGACAAATCAAACAATTACTAAAAGCCATGTTTATTTTTCACTACAAAATTGTCAACCTCCCAATTGTCTTGAAATGATATATTAGCTCGTCCAAGATATGTAGCAGCACGGATTCTACGATAAGTATTTTAGCGGGGAAGACGAATAGTTTTATAACAAAAATCGCGTTTTCAGCGTATTGCGAAGATTGTCATTTTTGTTTCGAAAAAATAGTTAATGTCATATTTTTTTTAATGTTAATGAAGAGCTTAGCAAACAATTTGACTATTTATTTTAAGTAAACAGTGTGTATAATTAATTTTACAGTTAAATATCTTTAATGAATTAATGAGCTCTAGCTAATTAAATTTCCCAAAGTTGAGTATTTTGTTTATGTACATCGCTTAATTTTCAATGTAGGGATTCAAAAAAAATATTGCATGAAAAAAACTACAATAAATCATAATGTGGTAGATAAAGTATTAACAAACTTTATATAATGTACGAATATGGCGGGCTTTCAACGCATTTTCCACTAACCTCAAAAGAAACCTATTTTATGGATTGTTTGATTGATTCTAGAACGACTCTTTGGGAAGGAGTCTTATTATATGCAGATCATGTGTGGCATTTAAAGTGATAAGAAATGTAAATGAAAAAGCTGTTGAGATTGTAACTGTAAGTGAGGATGTGGACACGGTATTCTAAGGAAGGATGTTGAGCTTGTAATTGTAAGTGAGGATGTGCACACGGTATTCTAAGGAAGGATATTGAGCTTGTAATTGTAAGTGAGGATGTCGATATTTTAATGTTAAGAGAGATTGTTTGGATTGTAATTGTGGGGAAGGAAGTTGAGATTATAATCGTGTAAGCGAGGTTGAAGAGATTGCAATTGTAAGGAAGACTATTGAGATTGTAATTGTTTTGAAGAATGTTGGCATTGTAATTGTAACTGAAGTATGGAGATTGAAATGGCAAGGAGAGGTTTGAGAGTTGGAAATTTGAAGAAAGTTTTTTTCATTCTTTGTTATTACAATGAGAGAAAACGAGAAAAAAAATCTAGCAATTTTGCATGAATGAAGTTTGGTATTATTCTAAATTGGAGTCAACGTTTCTATGGTTCAAATCTTCAAATAAATTTAAGTGAAGATTTAATATTATTGCTTAAAAACTCGAGGTGCTTTTTGTTTGTTTGTTTTTGCTTATATTGAGTATTAGGTATTAAGTTACTAATATATTGAGAAATATCAGGTTGAATATAAGTTACTGAAGTTAGCAAAGTCTCTTGATTTATACCCTCACCACATTAATTCTCTTTCGTTCTAATTCCCCCCATGAGTCTCATCTGTCATAAAATACTATTTATATTCCATATATTCGTAAATGAGGTTTTATTATTATGAAACACAAAGATCAAGGGTAATGCTTGATTAATGATAGTAGTGTAATGGTTTATTAGTTAAACAACATGAGTGAATTGATGACAGTGTTATAAATGTCGAATCCCTCTAATGGCTTCAGTTAAGCTGTATTAATATCTTCAAGGATGCAAAGGATTTTCGTTGAACACATTCTTGAAATGCCCCTTAGGAAAGCTTATGCAGTGGCCTGTTAGTAAAAATACCACTGGTTATCAAGGCAATCTAATAAAAACTTTGTGTTAATTAATGAGGCTACATAATATAAATTGAAACTAGATATCATGAAGCACAGTCTATATATTCCTTTGGTAGAAAATTCATACTTAGTGATTTGAATGTGGCTTGAAATCTATCAAATTGTTTTGTTTCTCTGATATGGCTTTAACAAAAAAATATTGCTTTTTACTTAAGAAATATTTACATACTAAAAATTCAATTTTTCAGTTGTTGAGTATTATTTATATATGGCATTATAATTTCAAAATAAAAATGCATGGATAATTTACCATTACAATATGTAATTATAAAGTATAATTAAAAAAAAGAATAATATGAGATTGGATGAACTCAAAATAAAAAACTTATCTTTCTTATTTTAAACACAAGAATAAATGTTTAATGCAGAAAGCGACTACAAAATGAAACCACAGTAATTTCCATTCTTAATATATTTAATCTTTAGATTGCATCACAAAATGTCTTATTTAGCGTGTACCAAAAAAATAGATAACTAGAAGTATAAATACTCTAAGAAAAGTACAAAGTATTTCAGCTAAGCCTTTTAAACACTTCAATACCTGTTTTCTTTGTGTTCAAATTTCGAAATTGCTATTTCGGAACAAACAAGATAAAACGAACCCATCTCCCAATACTGGTACAGATAAATGGTCTGACCATTAAAAATATTTTATCCAATTCTCATGTGGAAAGGAAAATCTTTCTTCTAAAAAGAAATTCCAGGGGACTACGTACCTCCAATAACATTACTTTTATCTTGCATTTCGCTTTACTCTGAACAATTGGAAGGCGATTCCAGATCTCTACTGAGCATCTCTTATTATATTCTTTTGTATTGACTTTATTTCAAGGCTTGATACAAAATAATTCCAAAATTTTAACCTTCAAAATCTCGAGGGATATCAACACTCGCCCACAACCATTTTTTTTTTTTAAAAAAAATTAAGGGAAATTTCACGAAATTTTGCAGACTCTTTTCGTTCCATTACTCTTAGATTAAGTTTTAAACAGCAAATAGGATTTCAGAAAATAAGCAAGTATAGCAAAATAATAATAATAAGTTATTTCCTACTTAGGTCAACAAAGACAAATTTTTTTTCAGTTACTTGTTATTAAACAGTTACAATTCATATAAATATGTTTATACATAGGACAGAATCACAATATTAAGTGAAAAAATAGTAAGCAATTTTCCATTCCATATAGGCTGTCGGACTACTTTTTGTTTGTTTGCAACTATATTTATTCATTAATTAAATTGAATTATTCTAATAAAATAGTATAGTAAAAAAGAAATCACATTCTCAAAAATTAGTCCATTCCAGGTGGGATTCAAAACCACGACCTTTAGATTAGTGGTTCTAACGCGCAATCCATTGCGCCACAGGAATACAATGAAAGATTTTCCTTTCTATATATGCTGTTGGACTATATTATTTTTGTTTCTTACTATTTATTCATTTTTTAAATTTAATTAATGAATTAATATTTGAAAAAATGTATTAACATCAAGTGCCAGTCACTACGAGTTTAAAAAAAAATTATTTGAACTTGAATGGAGGAATAGGAAATATTTTATTAACGATTGAGAAACTTTGTGAAATATATATATATATATATATATATATATATATGGAGAGAATAAACTAATAGTAGGAAATGAAAAAAAAATACGCCCATTAATGAGCATAAAATAGATATCACAATCTTGGAAAAGCTTTTCTAACAGAATGTGCCTCTATTTTTTTATTTTATTTGAATACTTTTATTCTAATTGCTCATCTCCTCGAGTATTAGTATAGTAACCAGCTATATTTTTACTTTGAAGCAGTGAAGTCCATCTGCAAAAAAAAAAAAGATAATTTTAATTATTCCTTATAGTTAACTGAATGTTTTGCAAACTTCAATAAAAACAAGTTTAACCTTGAGTTCTTGAAACATTACTCAATTATATTTCATTTCAAATAACACAAATATTAATAAATTTCATAAAAAGTCATTTTTGCTGTAATATTATTGAAACTTACTCAAATATCTAGAGTTGAAAAAAAAGAGATTCAATATTTTTTTTTTCTTTCTTCTTATGTTAGGAATTTTCCATGACTCTTTAGAATATTACCATAATTGGCATCGATAATTTTGAAATCATCTTTGATCTATACTGACATTTATTTAATTGCTGGCTGGGTAGATTAGTTGGTTTGACATTGGCCGTGTATGCTTAAGTTTGTGGGTTCGACCCCAACCCAAGTTGGTAGATCTTCTTGTTCGGATGTTCATTCTTCAATGTCTTATTATCATGTGGCATATTAAAGATCCCTGTAGTGCCTATTTGGCTTGGGTGCTCTCGGGAAAATTAAATTCCAAGAAATATTTTACATCATCAGAGCTCAGTAGCTTCCATCTGGGAAGGAAAATGAGTGTCGAAATTACATTGTGGTAATTGGTATTACACACCTATATGTGGGGTGCCATACTAAAAAGTGATACCAGCTCCAGGGGCATGTAGTAGATCTACTATAGTAAATACCAATCTGTAGCTCCACCGAGGAAAAAATTAATTGCTAAAGATTAGCATCATTTAAAAAGGGATTTTTAATCTTATCTAAGAAAGAGAGCGGTGTCCTAAAACTATTGTTAAAATTAGCAAAAAAGCATTATCTTTTTAGGCTTATAAAAACAAAAGAAAGTATGCAAAGACAAAAAAAAAGAAAAAAAATAGATTGACTGTTATAATAATTTGAAGTATCTTTAGATAATTACTTTAGCTTTCCTTTACTTATTGGTTATGACATTGAAAATTTCCATTGAAAGTAATTTTAAGTGCTAAACTAGAATTTAAATTTTTTTTTTGTTTAAATTACAAAATATAGACCTGCAAGTTAAGGTCAAGAACTAGAAGAAAATGAGAACCAAATGTGTTCTTAAAAACTATCAACAAAAACATTGCAGGAAAAATTTTGAAACTAAAGCACTAAATTATTCTGAAGATATTTATAGTGCAACTAAATGTCGTAGAAACCTTCTTTTGAACTAAATGCTTTACAGCTATTACCGTTTTGAAAATTGTTCGTGTTCATACTATATGGTTAAATTTTCGTTGTATGAGTACAGATTATTAACTAATATTGAAGAAAACTTTAATAATAATATTTAAATTATGTCGAAAACGTTCTGCTTATATTTATTTAAATACATGATAGTATTTTTCTTTTCTTTCATCCTATTAGATTTGGACAACTGCCATTAATAATTTTTTCACTAAAACAACATTCTCTTCATGATTTTTCAGTGGCCTACTTTAGACATATAATTTCAATATATATATATATATATATATGTAAGTAAAAGGAATACCTTTATGCGAACTTTCTCTCTTATCAATAAATTTATTATAAATATAATATTTTTATGTAAATTATCAGTCTAGTTTGAATGAATCATCATATTCCAGCAGTTTTATGCCTAATGATATCAGTATTATATTTTGTGTGTGTGTGTGCATTGGGGTCACACACACACACAATCTCTCTATTCCTATTTTTTTTTTTTCACTCTGAGATGAAATCTCATTACTCTAACTTTATTAAGATTTCTTTCACTAATCCGAAAAGTTTTCTTTGCACAACCTGTAAAAATAACGTTTGTCAAATATGTTTAAGAGGGATTGCACAACCTCTGACAATAAAGTTAGGTAAATAATCCGGCAACATTAATGTTGGTGAGTATTAACAAAAGTTAACTTACTGTCCTTCGAAACAGTCACCTCCCATAACTATGCGCCGCTGAGATCTGCTATACATGTCCTTCGCCAAAGTTTTCTTTTGGGATGCAGGTCAAAAGCCTCGTCATGTTTCGTTGGATATTACTAATCCTCTCACTGATAAGTGCTACGTCTGCTGCGTACACTTTGCCCATGGAAATCGTGGGATGCGTAGCGAGAGGGCTAATATCGTCAATATCAATAACATGTTTTTCTCATCCCTAAATTTGGGTAACGATTTGTCACACGGATTTAAGGTTAATCTGCAGTTCATCAGTTATTATGCGCCCAATTAATCGACCCTCTTTATTGGTTAATTTCCTCACTTTCTCAATGTTTTCGTCACTGACGGAGGTTACCAGTCTTCCGCTACGGGGGTTGTCAGAAGCACTTTCTCTTCTTTTCAAAAACGGGTAAACCACTCGTACACACACTTCGTGGGTATTGCTTGATCTTTGAAAACATGTAACAGCATCGCATAGGTTTCTTTTGCTATCTTGCCAAGCTTAAAACAAAACTTTATTTTTGATCTTTTGTTCGTTCATTTTTTTGTTCTCAGTCAAGAACCAACGTACTAAACAAGCACTTTGTAAAACAAGTCTTAGATGGAACACAAATGAATCTCAACTGAACAAAGGTGGGGGTAGATGGTCATCACCTGCCGCTATGCATGTGTGGCGCTTTGTTGCACCAGTGTTGCCAGATAGGCCGTTATGACTTCATTCACCAAACTTTATTGGCAGAGGTTCCATATACTTTAAATTTCTACATAAACGTTTTTTATCACTTCATTGAATAATATACATATATTGTGTGCTTATGAATTTTAAAGACACATTTAGTCTTTGCTTCAATAAAATAATAGTGTTTTAGAACTACTATTTTAAATGTATGTTCAGTTAATTACAATGAAATATCTTTGAAAAAACAAATATGTTTAATTTATTATTGTTTCAATCTATTTGCACGGTTTTTCATTTTATATAAACTGAACTAAATTCAATGGCACAACCACCCTTGAGGGCCAAAGCCTACTGCGCGTATCTCAGTTTACGTGACCGAAAGTGCTGGAGTGCATGCGCAGATGTTTCTTTCAAGTAGTCAGGCCCCCAGTGTGCAGCTCCCAAGCAAGCTTGATACTCATTTATCGACCCGCAGAATATTAAATAAACTCGAATTACAAAATGGATGGTTGCAAAACTATTCCGTCAAACGAAGCTTGTGGTCGACGTGATTCTTACTGAGTATTGGATTCAAGGATTGATGCCATTAAAAGTATGGAGTATAGAAATATTAAGGCACATAAATTATGTCAACGCTCAAAATACTCACGTGAGTGGATGTTCATCAACTATAAAGAAATACGAGGGCTATTGGTGGATTGCGCAAGGGAACCTAGCTCACTCGAAAGAAATTTAGAGCTACAAAACAATCCATCGGTAAACAGCCACCCCCACGTTCAATTTTTATTGTTCAAAATTATGGGATACCATTTATTCGGTAGAACACATTAAATTTACATATTACAAATTAAATGTAACTGAAACGATATACATATGTTATTGCAGGTACGCACATACAAAGCTGAAAATAATAATAAAGAACATAAAGGGTAAGAGAAGGAAAAATAGTATACATTATTCCAGCATTCTTGCAAATACATTAAAAAATATAAATATAAAATACAAAAGCTCCATACAAAAAAAAAGGGGGGATGGCAGGGATCATTTGGGAAAGGAGAAAAAAAAAGAAAAAAGAAAAACAAAATGAGAGAAAAACAAAACAAAGAAAACCCTGTTTGAGTCCACATAAGAGTATCGATTCAATCTCACTTAAGGAATTTGATAACGGATTTTAGAGGCAATTTTAGTGCATGATTTCAGTTTAGAGTGAAGGGAAGGATTTCTAACGATATATTGGAACCAGTCTTTCTTAGCATTTTGAGATAGAGAGATCAAATGAGATCCTTAGTCAGAGAGGACATGCGAACACATAATCCCCAAGAGAACCACAAAGACAATTGAGAGTAGCTTTTAATTTGGAGCGATGCAAATGAGAAGCAAATGGGCCATGGCTTGTTCAAAATTGTGTAACGTAACTGGAATGGGGATTGATATCTAAACTGGGTTTGGGAAAAAAGAATTTGATTCGTAAGCCAGTATTAGAGTTTGACCACCAACTCTCCCAGTCATCAATTAATTTATTTTGAAGGATTTTGATGACATAAGAGGGAGGGGTGGGGACACACACCTCTATAACATTAATAGTAGCGACTTAAGCAAAATGATCTGCAATATCATTAATAGGGTCTGCAATACCGGTATACCGGGATACCTAATACCTGTATTTTGAGCCATTTGTAGGATTTTGTAATACCGGTATTAACAAGTTTAAACACCGTTTTTCGGCATTCACTAGAAAATTTTTAAATTGTATCCACTATATGTTCAGGGATCGCCAACATAGCAAAATAGTATACGTTTTTGTTCTTATGTCTCCCTAACGGGCTGATTAATTAGACTGTGAATAGAATACAAAGTTGCATAGTACAATACAGAAAAGTGATAAAATACGTGAATCATCCAAGGAGACTGGTCAAAACTATCCTATTACAGCTCAGAGCAATACTGCACACTCGCAGGATATGTAGTCTGACATTCGTATCTGAGAAAACAAGGTTGTAGTTGCGAAGCAAGTGCGTAATATTTCAATACTTTTTTTTAAATTAGTGAATGTGTATTTCACATTGTTATAACATATCACACTTTAGGGTTCAAAATATTTTTCAGATTTATTATATATGTATTCATAAATAATAACCCTTAACAATGAATAACTTTAAAAGCACAAAAAATCAGTTGATATTACTTTGGTTTGGTTTCTTATTTATAGGATGAAAACCACAGACTGAAAAGTGATATTTTTACACTTCTTTTGTGATTCAAATAAATAAGATGTTCCTTTACTTTTTTGTGATTCTTTACATCTACTGATATAATGTATAAGTTACTCATTATTTTTTGTGATCTTTATACTCTTATAAAACTGGAAAATTAAACAAAGAAACACTTATGTTCTCTTCGTTTTTCTTTAATTTCTTTAATTTCTACTACCGGTATTAAGACCTAAATATACCGAATACCGGTACTAAAAATTTTGTCCGATATTGCAGTCCCTAATCATTAACTACTGATGATGGATCTCTTAATTATGAACCACAGTCAAACGACGAGTATGACACATGATCTGGCAATCCCAATACAAACAGTAACATCTCGCCAACGGGATGACTGAGCCACGTCAGATAATAAGTGCATTATGCTATCTATGTATGTTTTCAGTAGTACTGTAGTTTGAACCCATGACATACCAACCACTAACTCGCGACTATAACCACCATGACAAGCTGAGACCGTTAGAGTACTCAAATTACCTGAGATTGGAAATAATAAGAGCGTGATGCAAAATCAGATGACACGTTCTCGTCACTTAATTTAATTCAGTGTTGAGAAAATTATCACCATTAGTCATAGTATCCTTTCAAAGTGTCGTGTTAATAAAATAGTAAACAATCATATAGTTTCTTAATATTCAAGACAACACATTATTTTAGTTAAATAAAAATAGCTTTTTTATAAGCTTGTATGAGTTAAGTAGAAAAAATAAAACGTTACAAATTGTGTTTTGTTACAAGAAGTAAAATAATGTTATTTTAAGATAAAATCATTATGAATTTCATTTGAATTTCATTTTGAAAGGAATATTACAGAAATTTTTAAATTAAAAGTAAGTATTTAATATTTAATATAAAATTAAGCAATTACTTTTTTTTATGTTTCATTTCCCAGAATTCTTTAAAAATTACATAAATACTATTTTAAGTGTAAGAGTAAATGTAACAATGTATAAACGTTAGTACAATAAACTTTTTTTTCGAAAAATAACATTAATTGTATTACAGTTAAAATAGCAGTGCACTATATAGAAAATCCAAACGGCAAGAAATGGAAATACATTTAATTTAATTTAAACTTTATACAAAAAAAATATTCCACACAGGCAATTATACGGAATTATTGTTTTGAAGATGATAGGATAGCATTTTTAATTTTAAGACTACAGTTTTTTAGAAACATAAAACAGTTATACTTATAAAGTGGTAAGTAATTTATTTTCTAAAATCTAAAAAAAATATTTAGAACCTTCTTCCTATTTTCTGCTTTTCGAATGCATTTTTGTAAAAACATTATATATATTTTAAAATTTATTCATTAAATTCCATCCCATTGCCAGAAATAATGGAAATAAATCCCCATCTACAAAAAACAACGTTCGCAAAAATATTTTATTTTAATGCCTTATTATTAATTCAAAACATGTTTACGTATTATCTAGATTGCATAAAGAAATAAAACTTAAAAATTTTAAGCTGTGTATGGCTTTTTCTTGAAATTCATTCATTAACAGTGAGTATAAGCGATAACTGCATAGATATTCTACTTCCAACGATATTTGATTAATAATAGCTCTCATTTAAAAAGTGTCGAAAGACATTTAATGTCTGCTAAATCCTTTAAAAAGCTAATTAGTGAGATAAGTGTACCATTTGCTTAAGTTAGATTATGCTAACACTTCTTTATCTCTCAATGGTGACATGTAAATGGACATGAATGCAAAAGTTGTTTTTTGTTTCTAAAAAAAGAAGGGGGATAGGAGATTGCTGGATAATTAGGAAATATTAGATATCATTTTAAGATGCTAATTACATGTGTTTGCATAACACTTTTGATAATAAGGAACGTTATTTCGTATAATTCGAAATCACGTAATTTATGGAAAATAATTATGCTTAAATGATTCGAGTTTAGTAGCCTTAATCCTTTTCATTTTTCTTAATTCTTGTAAAAACTACAAATTTAATGCCATCGAAAATATATATTGCCATAGTATGTAGCATTTTGCAGTATATAAGACTTAAATAAATTTAAATAGAATTTTGAAGTAGATAAACTTCATAGGATTAAAACAGAAAATTGTTATAATTTTGTTAATTGCTGATCAATTGTCAGAAATATTTAAATATGGACAAACGAAAAACGAAAAATTCAAAGTTCTTACTTAAAGTGAAATTTATTTTTAATGCGCGAGGATTTCTCTTGTTCAATTCTTACTATTACCTCACACTCTCTACATATTTATTTATTTATCTTGGTAGAATTTTCAATCGTTAGTAAAATACATTTTAAAGCACTCAATTAAGCTGAAATTTTATGTTCATGGTTATTTTGGGTCACAATACAGTAATTTAATTATAATTAATAAAAAATAATTGATTGAAACTAATTATTCAAAGAATTACAAATACAGCCATGTTGGCATCATTTTTGGCGACTTAGCGACCCTTTGGTGACTTGTGTCAAAACTTGAAAAGGTTTTTTCCCTCATTTCTATACACTATTGTTTTGGGTAAAAATATGATAATTTAATTACAACTAATTAAAATTAATTGACTGAAACTAAATATTTACAGAACTACAGATATAGATAGCCACTTTGGTTTCATTTTTAACGACTTGGGTCAAAACTTTTAAAGATTTTATTTCTCACGATTTAATGCATTCGGTTGAGCTGAAATTTTATATACACGATTGTTTTGGATGACAATACGATACTTTAATGATAATGAACAAAAATTAATTACCATTGAATGTTGTGATTCTGTCGTATGTATATACATATTTGTATTCATTTTAACTAGTTAATAAAAAGTAGCTAAAATAAAATTTTTCTTTGTTGATCTAAGTAGGAATTGACTTAATTTTTTTATATTAGTTTTTTAAATACTAGTTAATTATTAGATTGATGATTTATCTCATTTATATACTTATTTTAATTTGGGTCTTTGGTTCATTTATCGAAGAGCTATAAAGCTGTACAATTAAAAAATATGGAATAATTATTTTCATCCAAGTTTCAAAACTCTTTTCCGAATTTAATTTATAGGATCGAATTCTTTAATTAGTTAAATCACATAAGAACAACCACAAGAAATTTTAACATAATATTATTTCCTTGTCACGAATTTGAAAGCTTTTTTTTTTCAAGAACATAAGTGATGTCTTGTTTAGCCATATAGCAAAATATAAATCTGGGATTATTATTATCAAGAGAGCTCATACAATAACCCACTCAGCAAAATATTTGATTTTTCATCTTTCAAATTGTGTTTAAAGTAGCCAAGTAATTACGGTTGCTATCTGTGACCAGCGTTGTTTCTGTCAAATCACTCGAATTCCACTGTCACTGAAAACCAGCTATAGAGAGATTGTTGAACTTTAAACCTCATAAAGCTTAAATTCCACAACGGTCAGACACGCGGCTTGACGGTATAAAAATTGCGGACCGCAGACTCTTAATAAATTTTTTTAAATATCAGGTTTTTAAAGTTTTTTTTTCTTTTTTAATTATAAAATTTATTTTAGGTTAACCATATATATATACA
>BMAV01010850.1:0-45342 GCA_019973955.1 Trichonephila inaurata madagascariensis | reverse complement strand
GGGGGGGGGTTAAAATGTGAAAAATGCGTAAAAATATTTTAACTTTTGTTTTGCTTTTCTTAATTACTATTTTCTATATTTATTTTTTTTTTCATTAACACTGAACTAGAAGCTTTTAAGAAACACCCCTTCATAATGTCTGCATCAGTAAATGGATTCATATGATTAACAAAAATGTATACCAGAACTAATTCACAAGATGTCTTTGATGCCACTGTGACATTACCACTGTCAAAACACTTTGTTGCTGTTGCAAAGATTATTCAAGAAAGCCTATTTATTACTTCTTCAAAGAGATCTTCGAGGAAAAGTGTAACTGAATGAGAAATTCATTTTATTGGTATTTTTTAAATACAGCAATTCATGAAAAATCAAACAATTACTTATTTTTTTCACCAAAAAATAATAACCCCCCTTAATCGTCTTGAAACAATATATTTTCTTTAAATATTTTTCGCTTTCAAGATATGAAAGAGAGTTAAAAATTAGTTCCTCCCATAAAACTGTCACTACTCCACTGTTGTCTGTTATCACTAACCATAATCGTTACAAATAAAAAAAGAATACCAATTCGCACTCGGACGACATCGACAGCAAAAGACAAAACTGATACATTTGATTTCTTGACATCAAATTTTTAATAAATTGTTCTTAAATAAGTGAACTTTTCAGATCAATGGGCACTTACCCTGGCCACTTAAAAAGGCTCGGTGGACCGCAGGTTGATTATCGTTGGTCTAGAAGAATCATCCAGAACGCAAGGAATTCCATGCAGCTCCACTGTCAGATTTTGGATGACTTTTGTTTGTAAATTTGAACACCAACTGTTCAATAAAAATTGTTTTCTGTCCTATTAATGCGTTGCTGTTTCTGATCTTTTTCTCTGCTTTTTTGCACCACAGCTCGGAACTACATGATTTACCACCCTGAACTAGTATGCGATTCTGAGTCGTCTTTGTACTCTCTACATACCCTGCAAGTTTATCGGTCTGGTAGCGATTCACATAGTAGTATATTGTAAGATACTTCTGGAAGAAATTACACTGTGTAATTTTAAAATGAAGTCTTGTAAACTCTTATGAATATATTTTATATATTCTGAACAAAATATTCGTCCTTAAAATAATGAGAATGATTATCCGCAAACTACTTTTGATATTTTAGTAATTACACTAAACGAAATGAAGGTATCCAACTACGTTCGGAACCGTGATTTTAAAAAAGCACATAAATGGATAATGTTCATGATATTTAGTGTCACTTAGATTAGAATACATGTATAAAATTGTTTTAAGGATATTTTGACAAAAAAAAATATTTAAATACAATATTTTGCCAAAAAATTAACTAAAGATAATCTTTTTTCAAAATGTTCTTCTTTTGTGAAAAATGCTTCTATAGTATTAATATTTTGCCTGTATATAGCTCAGACCTCTGTACAGAGGCTCAACTATGATTTTTGAAAAATTTATTTTATTTTCAGAGTTACAACCAAATGAAATAATTATCGGCGTTTTTTTCTTAAAATTGCTCCCCTTTGCTGTGGTAAAATATGGATAAAGCCACTTCTAAGTCATATATTTCAAAAATTCTAGTTGAGCTTCTGTAGAGAGATCTGCGTTATATACAGGAATAATATTATTATAATAGAATTTTTCACAAAAGGAGAACATTTTGAAAAAAAACTATTCTAAGTTAATTTTTTGCTAAAATATTGTATTTAAATATTTGTTTTTTGTCAAAATGTCCTTAAAACAATTGTATGCATGTATTCTAATCCAATTGACACTAAATATCATGAAAATTATCCATTTATTCGTTTTTGTAAAATCACGGTTCCGAACGCAGTCGGATACCTTAATCGATTTTTCTTAAAATATATAGTTGCATGTAAGTGTGGATAGCAATCATTAAAACGAATATAATTTTTCTTTTCTAACTTTCTTGCATTTTGTAAGACTTATAGTCATTATTTATAGTACGAGAAATTACTGATTTGAAAAATCATTTAATGGACATTTAAAGATGTTTTTAAAGACTTCATACAAGGAAATTTCTTGAAATAGATAACCCATTTTTCCTTAAACAAAAGTCTTTTTTGCATCTGTAATCCAACCACATCTGTATCCTTGCTGAAATGATTCCAAATTTATTTTGTTATACATAATAAACATTTTAAAAATACTACTTTCATAAACCCGAGTTACATTTTTCCTGGCTGAAACAACATGTATACAATATGTTTTTATCTTAAACTACGGATTCAGCATACAGCAACTTCCATAAATACGGATCAGTATCTGTCTGTAGAAAATACAATATCTAGACATCACGCTTCTTTTCGATGGAAAAAGTCTCAAAGGCGCAATGACGCTGCTGCTGAAAATTGGGTGTTTCCATAAGTAGTTATTTACGTCATAAAAAGGGGACGAGGTTTGTCCCCAAACATGTATTTCTGTTGTCAGTAAGTCTTTATTTGATTTTTCTTCTTGTTTTGACAGTTGATGCCTTTTCGTTCAAACAATTTTTCTCCAAAAAACGTCTGTATATAATTTTTTTTCAAAAGACTGAAATCGCTTAGGGAAGTTAAAGATTATTTGTTACAGTTTATGGATACCAGTATAATATTTGCTCGTGTTTCAAAAACTCTAAGCTTCTTGTATATCCCAGATTTATCTTGAAAGAGAACACATAAAATCGATGTTTTTTTTTTTTTTTTTTTTTTTTTTTGCTTAACGCTCTAAACCATTATTTTTAATTAGAAAAGAAAACCTTTATTTTTTTAATTCGGTTTTATTTTTATTAATATTGGCACTTCATATAATCAAATCAATTCTTAAAAATTTTAAAATACTAATTATTTTCTTATTTAAGGATAAATAATGGAGTTAGTACTGTTGATATGTGTAAGATTCACGAATATTGCATAGCAATAACTTTCAAAACATGCACGAAAAATTTAAGTATCTTAAAATAAAATAATAAACTTCGCCAAAAAGAAATGGCAAAGCAAGAAAGGACAGCGAGCCATGTGAAAAAAATTATTGCAGAAGTAACAACTATGTATGGCGAAATAATAAAAAAAAGGTGGACTAGAGAACTATTTATTCAGTATGCAGTACGATTGATTCGGACAGCTATGCAGCTGTCTAATGGTGAGGCATACTGTCAATAGGATAGGGACGTTAATGATATCCTGAGATATTTTTCTCCATGCCGAGTTCACTACGGATCTCAATTCCTCTATGACATGCACTTGTAGTGTTAAAAGGACCTCGCATTAAATAAAATCCTACAAATGTTCGATAAAAAAGAAATTAGGGAAGGCTCTCTGCTAGGAAAAGATGCCAATCTACTTAATTTCTTAAGAGTTCTTCCGGCAATATGAGACTGAACATTGCATTGCTGGAACAACGGGCCAGTTGTGGTCTGCGCAAAGAACCAAATCACAGACTAAACAATTTTCGCAATGTAGAAGTCTGCTGTTAAACTACCAGTAATGTGTAGGAAACATATCTCCTGTTCAAATATAAAGTCATTCTAAACCATGATATCTGGTATAAGACTGGTGTGAGTGCTCAACAATAATGACTGTAAGGTGAGGCTCCTGGGGAAGCAAATAGAATCGTGCAGGATAGTCATTCCTTCATAAGCTAAAGCAGTATTCATCTGAAAAACAATACCAGATTTTATTCATTTCTCTTATAGCGATAACATTGTTACCGAGTAAGATGTGTAGTCCTGTGTGGAACGTATAAAGGAGCTCCAGAAGCTGGTTGCCATGTTCACAATAGCCCTTCATCCAACTTGTTGAAGATGGCTTGGCTGCTGACAAATGAATCTTCTGATGATGACAGGTAGCTTTGAATGACAGTCGATGAATAGTTTAAAGAATCTTTTATAGAATATGTCTAACAATACACTGATTTTTATTTGTGTTGTAAGAAAATTATGCGTCCATCATTGCACGCATCATTGTGCTGCATATAAATCTTGTTCAACCCGAATGATAATTGCATTTATTGACAAAATGAAGTCCAGAGGCTCCACTAGACAATCTCTTTTCAAAACTAATAAATAATGGTACTCAACACATTGATGTCTCTGTCGAGGCACTTCCTACGCTTTTCAATGTTTACCAATGTTACCATCCTATCCATCGCTGATTGCATAGGATTGAACCAACTGCTGGCTTCTCTGACTAGAAACTAAGTATTATGAGGCGAGATGTGCTTGTAAATTTAATCCTTTGTATATGTTGTTCGCTTCTATTTCCATTGCGTAGTTTTCATTTAGCTGCACGCATTTCTTCATAGTACCGTATTTTTTTCTTTTAAGGAGCCTAAATATGCCTTAGTTTTTTTAACAGTTATTAAGATATAAACAATGAATGATTGATTTTACTCGCAATGATTACATTTAAGAATATAATACTTAATTCTCCTTTAAACTAAAACTATTGTGCATTACTTAAGTACTAGCATCCCGATAAAACAGTTCTTAACTGTCATTCTTATAATATTCCGCGTTTAGCCATGAATGCAATATTTGCGCAGAAACTTCTATTCTGAAACTTCCAGATGTAATTAAATTGAAATTTCACTAAAAATTAATTTAATGGGCAATACCTTACATTAAATCGTACACATAATTTCGATACAAAATATGGAACATATAGAAACATGATAGGGATATATGTATTTTAATAAGTCAAAAAATAAGAATTATTCTTCAATTCAAATGTTCACATCTAAATTTAGATTAAGGTAATACCAATAAGAAACTTATACTTAAAATGGCAGAACATTAATTTAATTTTCAGCAGCAAAATAAACTGGGGAAAATTATTCTATTAAGTTGTTTAATTCAGATCACATTTAATAACATATAGTAAAAACAAAACAGCTGGAGATCTTAATGTAGCATTTCAATTTAATATCATTCCTATGTATTCCTCAACTGAAATAGACAGCCCAAAATTGTTTTTTCATTGGGAGTAAAGTATATTTTTTCAATTAATCATATTATTAATAAAAAACAAAGAAACTATTACAGTTTGTTTCAGCAGTTAATCGATATTCGCCTCTTCCTCTTCCATTAAAATCTTTTGAAGGGAATTGTGATAGACAATGAAGACATTGCTCTTAAGCATTTTATAAAACAGAAAACAAGTACTTGGATAAAAACCCTGTGCAATATTATTCGAACTTATTTTAATTAAAAACTGATTTAAAATGCTTGGAAACCTTACAAATATGAAAACAATACTTAAAGAGTTCAAAGATGACAAGTATTACTTTATTTTTATGGATTATTTAATTTTTTCTTCGTTTTTGTATTTAGGAACAACTAAGTTTATATATTTCATTAGACACATTAAACATGTGTTTTCTGCTTGCTTTCTTAGTTAATATCACATTTTTTAAAGTTTTATTACAATTATTTTATTAAATTAAAATGACAATGAATTTAAATATGCTCATTATATAGAAACGTTGATAAATAAAAAAGGAAAATTTTAACACGAGAAGTGCATAGTTTATTAATCTCCAAATAGTTTCCTTTAGGTGCTTTCTGAAGGCGTATTATTAAATCTATAGGACCAAATGTTTGACCGTATCTTATTCAAGACTAGTATAAATATGAAAGAAAAAAACTGTACTAACGAATACTGTACATTAGTGATACTGTATATAGTGATAGTTTTATTGTATATTAGTGATAAAGCATATTTTTGTATTAATGATAAAATTAAAAAAAAACAATATATAATAAATAAAATTATAATATTGAATGATATCTCAATATACTGCCTATTTTAATATTAAAAGACAAACAAGTTTGACGTATTATTGTAGTTTAATAATGGAGATAAATGCATTTAATTAACCCCTTATCTACCGACGTGGTACTTATAAGTACCACTCACTTTAAAATAACATAGAATAACCAATTTTACGAATATTCTGTGAATACATAGCAGGAATATTCCTTGAAATCTACTCTTCCAAGATATATGGCAGCACGGCTACTATGATGAGATTTTAGCGGGGAAGACGAATAGCTTTATAGCAGAAATTATGTTTTCAGCGGATTCAAAAATTATTATTTTTGTCCCGAAAAAATAGTTAATATCAAAACTTAAGTGTCTTATTTTTTTCTATGTTAATGAGGACCTTAGAAAACGATTTGACTCTTTATTTTAAGTGAGCAGTGTATATAATTAATTTTACAGTGGAATATCTTTAATTAATTAAGTAGCTCTAACGGATTAAATTTCCTAAAGTTGAGAATTTTTTGTTCATGTATATCCCTTAATTTTCAATGTAGTGATCCAAAAAAAAAAGTATCGCATGAAAAAAACTACAGTAAATCATAATGCGATATATAAAAGGCTAAAGAAGACTTATTATCCATGTAAAAATGATTCTTTTGTTGGATAGTACGGAAAATTCAACTCATTACTACAAAATAACATACACACACAGTAGGTCCTGCAGAATTTTATATAAGACTTTTATACAAAAATTGTATATTACTTATACTTTAATATACGCGTAGTATATTACTTACAACAACGTGTTTGTAGGATGTATAAATGAGTTCTAGAATGATAAGTGGTTTAATAAAGGAAAATATATTATTTGATGTGATTTAAAACGTTCTATTAGTCTGCAGAACCTTAAGTTTTGTAGTGTCGTGGGTTTTAGTACAGGTATCATTGGATACCAGCCATGTATAGAGGGCCGATTTACGTTAAATCTGTCAAGGCTCAAGGAATTCTCCTTGGTGTGCTGTGGCAGTTAAGACAAGGTGTACCAGCTCGGGTGTCATCCTTGTCATCTGATCGAGCTTGAAAATTACGAGGCTCTGGCATTGTTTATTGAAAATCGAAATAGCCCATGCATTGTTTGTAGTGCTAAGTTCATTAAGTTCTCACTAACTCAATTTAGTTTTATATGAAAAATCAAAATTTATCTGTTGACGAATCGTTAAGACTTAAAAACACTATGAAAATATTTTAAATATTAAATAAGATATAAATATTAATAATGCAAATTAAAAATAAAGGTTATTTAAATAATTAGAGGAGTATTGTCATGTTATATTAAAGTTCTTAAGTTCAAGATAACTATTAAATAACAATAGATCTGAGAATTAGAATTCATTCAGTTATTCTATTTCAAAATTTACATAATTTGCAGACACATTCGCAGACTTTGGTGACGGTAGTCATTATTTGTTCTCGACATGAATAATGTTTTAATATATTCTTCTACATTTTCCGAATTGAAATATTATATGTGGCATTAGGTGCTATAGAAATTCTATAACAAGATTTTATTAGATCCAATTTGTTCGGTATGTTTCAGAAGAATTGCTCTTTATCATTAGAATAAAAATTGGTATGATATTTTTAGCCTCTGAGTATAAAATCTTATTCTATACTTTAAAGATGATGATAATAAATTCTTTAAACTTAGTAATGCCCAATGATATTTGACAAAGAGTTCTTGTAGCAGTAATGAATCATGAATACATTATCTTTGTAGCAAATTATTAATAGTAAATCAAGATATGATTTAAAAATATGTAGATGCAGATCTGAAAAAACCCCCAACATTCTATAATATAGAGAGGAATTCTTATGTTTTACATACTTACTTTTAATTTAATCTTGATTTCTTGAATAACATAAAATGTACCTAATAAATGGAATACGAAAATAAACTTCCTAAATCAGCAAAATATCTCAAACGATTTACTATAATTAGATAAATCTCTTTTCATGCTTTCTAATGAATTATTTTATTATAGTACAATATAAAACAACTCAACAGGTTAAATAGTAAAAGTACTATACAATTTATCGTATACACTAGAGCATTTTATATTAACTTATATATTTGAAGATTTAAGTATACACTATTTCATCAAATACAATATTAAATCTAAATTAAATCTGAGAAAAAAAAACACGTTGCGTTTTTTTTCAAACTACAGTGAAACAACTATAAACAAAAAAAATGTAGTTTCAATAGGAAAGTTTTAATTATTAGTTCAATATGTGTCTTATCGTGAGATTTAGAACATTCAAATTATAAATAATTTGCTTGCGTTGTTTAAAGTAATCTTAACTTAAAATTAAAATTCTAATGATTTATTTTTTAGTTGTAATTATTTATAAAAATGCAAAATAATGTACATTTTTCGCAACTAAATAATAAATTTCTATATATATATCTTTAAGAATAATACAAAAACACATTTGTGAATATATGAAATAACAAAAGTAAATTCATCGATACTGCGTTTCACTTCATAAATTATGTAATTTAAAATATATATAATCCGAGTATATTGAATCAAATTTTCATTTCATTTGTTGTTTTAAATTTTATTAAAAATAAATTCATTCATATCAAAGAAGATTACATAATAAAAATAAAACAAAATACAGTTTCATTCGATTCTTTCTGTTTGTAAGCCTATTGAAATTCTGGGAGCAAAATTTTCTGTGGTTTCTCTTCTCTTTCCTACAGAATAAAATATAAATATTAACTTATATAAGTATTTTTTAAACTTTCTAATGGGCTGTGAATTGATCATTCACCATTGCAGACCAAGTACAACCCCCAAAAGCTCGTATCACTTTTTAGTGCGGTGCCCTATAGGCGGATACCATTCGCCGCAGATAATTTTGACCCTAGAGGGAGGCACCTGAGCTCTAACGATGCGAACTTGTACCAGGATTTAATTTTCCTGATAGCATCCAAGCCAAACCGACACTCTAAGGATCTTTTACATGCCGTATAATCATACGACAGGGCCACTGTTGATTCTCTGCATCAGGAAAATCCACCGACTTGGGCCGGGGTCGAACCCGCAATCTTGGGTGCAGAGGGCCAGCGACAAACCAACCACGCCACCCAGTCGGCTCTATTTATATAAGTATCAAAATAGAGAAATTAAATTTAGAAATAATGCTGTCACACATAATGTCGCACATAGTGTCGCACATTTACAAAATTGCGTCACCACTCTCAATAAGTTATTATGTTTTATGCTCAAATATTATATCATATCTTTTCAAATAAAAGGGCTTTCTTCGCCCACAATGCTGACTGAATTCATATTTGATTGTTTGCATGTACTGAAATGTCTGTTTCTGTGATTCAGATTTTCAACAATTACCACACAAGTTTGCTTAAGATTTGACTTTAGATTTCGCGAGTTCTCTTAAAATCACGCAAACTGAGACTTCATCTTTTTCAGAATACATAATCTAAGAAAGAGAGTAAAGTTGTACGCACTTTATCTTAAGATGAATATTTGCAAATAATCAAAAAAATAAATAAATAAAGTATTAATTGTTTGAAATGTGTGTAATTAGATACTTCCTGCCTAAAAATTAGCTATATTTTATGAGAATTTTAATTTGTGACAAAATTAAAATCAGAAAAAGATAAATTCGTATTTCGTATATTTCACCATATAACCGTAGTTTTTAACAAAATCTACTAAAGAAATATAAATAATTAAATATTAATTGATCATAAATAGTAATTATAAGTAGGTTTCAATTTATACTAGATTGCTTTTCAAAAAATATATTTCATTAATTTCCATGCTGTAACGTTTTCCCGCTTTGCAGCTGCTAGATTTGCTTTCCTATGCAGAAACATTACGCCGCGCATATGTACCCTTAAAATATTGCAGGATCCTTTCATCCGACATCACGCAGTCCACCGATGGCCATGAGAAGAACAACTGCTGGATTACACCTGCAAACTGAACCTCGAGTGAAATTCGAAGTGTAAGAATGGACCACCTCACCCTAACGGAAAGGAGAGAAGGGACCACAGGCAACACTTGAAAAAGAGACGTGTTTTTCTCCTCTATATCCAATGAAATATTCTGTGATATTGAAATACTCAATAGAGTTGGAATAAATTGTACCTAAATGTAAATACTGTAATTAATAGCTGCAAAAAAAAATCATTTATTTAATTTCTTAAATCTCAAACTACACATCAATTTTCCCCGATCATCATAATACAGTTAATTTCATTCAATGATTTGTTCCAGTACTCAGTTCTTTCTTTCTTTTTTCAGACTACTTGCACATATATAAATGTTATAACCAGAAACATACTTCATATTATTTTTTCCGATTCTTTTATCTTTTTATAATTTTAAAATTATTAATATTTTTAAGCTCAAACAGCGTGGATATTATGCAATCTAACCTATATGAAATATATTGTTGACTTAAAGTATCCGACTACGTTCGGAACCGTGATTTTGCAAAAGCGTATAAATGGATAATATTTCTGATATTTTGTGTCACTTAGATTAGAAAATGTATATAACATTGTTTTAAGAATAGTATTACAATAAAAAATTATTTAAGTACAATATTTTGACAAAAAATGAACATAGAATGACCCATTTTCAAAATATTCTCCTTTTGCGAAAAATGCTTCTGTTATAATAATATTTTGCCTGTCTATAGCACAGTACAGAGGCTCAACTAGAATTTTTGAAACATATAACTTAGAAGTGGGTTTACCCATATTTTACGACAACAAAGGGGAGAAATTTTAAGAAAAAAACGCCGATAATTATTTCAATTAGTTGTAAGTCTGAAAATAATGTGAATTTCTTAAAAAATCATAGTTGAGCCTCTGTATAGAGGTCTGAGCTATGTACAGGCAAAATATTTTTTATAATAGAAGCATTCTTCACAAAAGGAGAACATTTTGAATAAAGGTTATTCTAAGTTAATTTTTTGTTGAAATATTGTATTTCAATAAATTCTTTTTTTGTCAAAATGTCCTTAAAACAATTTTATACATATATTCTAATCTAAGAGAAACTAAATATCATGAAAATTATCCATTTATGCGCGTTTTTAAAATCCCGGTTCCGAACGTAGTCGGATACCTTAATCCTAAAATGTAGTTTGTAATGCAAGTAATGAGCTATTATATATATTACCGTTCTCCCAAACTCTGTCTCAAGACAACTTTTCACTTTAAAGACCACTGATTTCACTAAAATATTCCAATACTAACTCTTAATAATAACACGTTTTCTAGACAATTGCATTTTTATGTTTAAATCCCCGACAAATAACTATTTTAACACAGAAGCAAAATGATATGCATACACAACTTTATCGTTATTTGCACAATAACCCCGATTTGCTGAGAAAAGTATTTTACATTGTTTAATAATGAGGCTTTTCGAGTCCTCTGAAATATATCATATACACAATGTGCTCGTTACGTTTAACATTTAAAGTCCGAAAGAAGACTCTAGAGAAGAATTATTTTGAAAGTATTGTTTCAGTTGTCTGTGCAAATGAATTTCAGATCCAAGCGCAAGAAAGCATAAAGAGTTAAATGATATTGCTAATGTATTTCGAAGAAGTCTGAGTCCGAGATTGAAATAAAATAGATTCTCTAAAGAGTTAAATATATTCCGCATTTCGAAACCAGTGATAATGAAGCGTAATATTTTTCCTTATATTCTAGGGAGATATTAAGCGGAATTTGTATACAATAGTTTTATTACGTACATAATAGCTGGTGCCAGGATATCATGATATAGAACTCTGTTAACAATTGCATTACATCTTTCAGGATATAATAATGGGGGATATATGTATATATAGTGCTACTCTTATTTCATTTTGTATTGGAGGGAAATATTAACTAGATGATGCATTGATTAGATAAATTTTGCTCACTTAGCATTATTTAATGCAAATGTTTTAAATCTATATTGATAAGTAGTTTATATATATATATATATTAAATGTCTCGGTTATATTTTATTAAATTAGCGTTAGGGCATTTCATTTTGTAATAATTACATATTTATAACATTTACTTCTTTCCCTATGACTCAGTATTATAGTCAAATTATTAGGTTGGCTGGCCAAAAGGCATTAATTAAACCTGAATTCTGGGTTCTTAAGACCAAGAGTTTGCTATTGTGTTACTTTGGCTAATGTTTCTTACTATTCTGACTAGTTATTCATAGGTTTATAACTATTTATAAATATATATGACATCTTAATAAATAACTCCATTCCTTATAATTGTTACATAAATAATATAAATAATGTAGAAATTAATTAGGGTTCTAAAGTGAGGGAATATCCATAATTTTGATATTTTTATTTTTTCTAAAACGAGAAATAAATTTAAACTATTTTTTTCTACATTTTTTTATAAATGTTAAACTTGTTGTTATTAAGAAGAAATTTAAAATTGTGTAAATTTTTTTGCCTACGATTATTTTATTTTAGAAATTATACACACCCACAAAAATATGCATTGTTAAGGTATCCGACTACGTTCGGAACCGTGATTTTGCAAAGGCGTATAAATGGATAATATTTATGATATTTAGTGTCACTTAGATTAGAAAATGTATACAAAATTGTTTTAAGAATATTATTACAATAAAAAATTATTTAAGTACAATATTTTGACAGAAAATGAACATAGAATGACCAAAATATTCTCCTTTTGTGAAAAATGCTTCTATTATAATAATATTTTGCTAGTATATAGCTCAAACCTCTGTACAGAGGCTCAACTAGAATTTTTGAAATATATAACTTAGAAGTGAGTTTATCCATGTTTTACGACAACAAAGGGGAGAAAAATTTTTTAAAAAAAGGCCGATAATTATTTCAATGGGTGATAACTCTGAAAATAATGTGAATATTTCAAAAGTCCTACTTCAGACTCTCTGGAGAAGTCTTTACTTTATATGAGCGAAATATTATTATTATTAAAGCACTTTTTATAAAATGAGAACATTTTGTAAGAAGATTATTCTAAGTTAATTGTTTGCCAAAATATTGTATTTAAATAATTTTTTTTGTCAAAATATCCTTAAAACAATCTTATACATGTATTCTAATCTAAAGGACACCAAATATCATGGAAATTATCCATTGTGCGCTTTTTTAAAATCACGGTTCCGAAGTATATAGTATAACGAGAAAAATTATTGAAAGTGGTACAAAAACATTTTCAACAAATTATAGTGTATTTCAGTGCTTCTCAAACTTTCAATGTACGCGACCCACTATCTCATCATCATTTTGATCGCGCCCCCCTCCGTACAATAACAATGTATTGAATTCAATAATGCTAACACTTTGACATTAAGGCTACAATACGACTTTAACCTCTTATGGGACACCGACGCATATAAATGTCTCGCTCAGTCCAAGCATTAAATTTCTGGACGTATATATGCGTCTTTCCGAAGTACGATCTTTACTGTGAAATGCTATCCATAAAATTATTCCCAAGGCTTTGGAATGCAATAACAGGATCTTAATGGTGTTTGCGAACGATTTACTTATTTCAAAGGATTTACTTATTTATTCCTTTCCTACCTCCCCCCTCCCAATACACCACATACGCTTGCCTACGTGTTAAATGGTGGCATTGGGGAGCGAATCGCGTCGTTTTTAATCGGCATTTAAGGGCTTAATTATAAACCGTACATATTATCAAGATAATTGTTAATTTTTGCATATAATTCTATATATGATAAGCCCATGGGTCACTCACAATTATTAAACTTGTCCTTAACTTAGTGCTGTTAAATTAATTATACAATACATTGCGCAGTAATGATATATTTATAAGTGTATTATATCAGTGTAAATGTGTATTTTATTTTTTATTATGTCGGAATGTGTTTTATTTGTTTTCCTTCAGTAAATTAATTATTATTTTAAAATTTTTTGTTTTCGACTTTTCAATAGGCTCGCGCCCCCCTCATAGGAATATCACGCCCTACTAGGGGGGCGCGCCCCACAGTTTGAGAAACACTGGTGTATTTGAAGGCAGTGTTCTTTGGGAATTTCCTTCGATCCAAAGAAAGTATATTTTTATTGAGAACATAGTTCTGTAAAAGTAGCTCAAAAAACGTATACTCAAAAAACGAAGAAAACCGGCAAAAGTCCCTTTTTTGAACTTATTATTGCAGAGGCCTATATTTTCTCTTTTTCCTTTAAAAAACAATATATCTTTCAAAACTGGTTACATGAAATCACTCTTTTATCCTTTAGCGAAAGCGAAAACAAAATTTCCACTTTAGAAAAGACATGAAGCCTTTTTTCTTGAAGATTAAGTTGGCAGTCCGAACTGGAATTGATGACTTAAATGAAAGATCATGATGAATTCGCGATTTGTTGCAATGCTGACAATAAACTAGGATATCCTAAAATATTTAGTATGGGATGGCTTTTGGGAGTTACCCATAATGGAGTACAGAAGTCATGAAAGAAAATGAGAGTAAGGCTTAGCGAAAAGGAAAATATTTTTTATTTTCTTTGTGAAGAAATGATAGGAATTTCAACTTTTAATAATGATATCTGGAAAAGTCGGTAAACAGTTTATCCAGAAATTGAAAACCATTTTACTGTTATTTAATAATAACTCAAGTAATAAAATTTCTTATTATTACATTTATGTGAAATAAAAGCAAAAACGAGTATATTTGTACAAATATTTGTTGCCTAAACTCATGGCATACTCTGAAAATATATCTAAACATTTGGTTTTTTAGCCAAATAAAAATGCTTCTCAAGTGATAATGTTTGCTTCTTCATTTTTTTCAATACTTTTCGCTTGCCTCATTTTTTTTTTGGTTCATTTTTAACAAATATTAAACAAGAACCGAATTATAAGTTCTCAAGAATTATTAACTTTGAATTTTAAAAAAAAATCAAGAATTCTTCTTTGTTATTTTGTTATCTTGTGTTTTCATTTTTTTGGTGTATCATATAAAGTTGTGGGTAAATCAATTTAAGATATAAATGCACCTATTAGATTTTCTTGCAGAATCATTTTTAGCATCATTACCTGTATCCAGCTTTGAGTTTTCAAACCACAACATGTATTGTGTATGCAATTATATGTTAAAAAGGGAAGGAGCTAAAATTATTCAGGAAATATTTTAATTCATACGCGATATGAAATCAAAAATGTTATTTATATGATTCTACTTAAACTAAATATATTATTTTTTAAAGTATGGGCCCTTTTTAATTTATTTTTATGACACTACTAAGGACTCGCCGTGTAAAGGGCGATGCACGTTAAGCCTTTCAGTGCCAGTTCAGGTGTCGTCCTCGCCACTTGACTCAGGCTTAAAATTACCAGGTCCGTCTCCATAAGCTCTCGTTTTGCTTTATATAGTGCAACGTTAATATAACTCTCACTCAGTAGAATGTATTAATTCTACAAGGATTTCTTTAAGCATTTTACATTTTAATGCGTTTCAAAAGTAATTACAAAAATAATTTTTGAAAAACCAAAATAAGATGAAGTAAAAGTAAATTATTCATACTTTTGTGAGGAAAAAACACAATTTCAACTTTTTAAAGGGATTTTTGTTAAGAAAATCGTAATAATCTGAATGTTAACATTTAAAACACTATGCTTTGTCCTCAAAATTGTATTATGAATTTTTACATTAATGCTATTTTATATTATATAACAAGGTGAAAATTGTTTTAGCGTTTTCCAAATACGCCTCAATTTAAATTTATTATTATCTTGAGATTTTTTTTCCATCAATAATGTCTTAAGGAAAGAAACTCTGATCCCAAATACTCTGTGGTATAGATTTTTCAATGAATAAAATATATTGTTATACGAATATTGTATAAATAGTGAATAAAATAATGTAAATAATTTATATCTGAATGTTTAATACATTAATATTACTTCCTGTTGTATTTATTGTATGATAAAAATTGTAATATTTGCAAGCACAACACACACACACTGTCCCTTAATAGCGTTTCAATTGAAACGTTGAAATATTGGCGATGTGCAGCCAAGTTGGCATCATTTTTTCGCAAGCAAATTTGGAGAGTTGGAGACAAATTCGGCGGGTATTCATACAAATTTGATAAAACATAAAAATTCCTAAAAGTGTCCACAATTTTGGCAAATCCTGTAGATGATATTTTAAGTACAATAAACTAGATAACTGCCTTCCCAAGACGAGCAAAAATGAACGCAAAATGAAATACAGAATAAGGCTTAATTCTGGAAAGTATTTAAAGTGAAGCTAAACATCATTTTAATTATTTTCCAGAAAAAAGCCTTTTTTTTTGTTTAAACAGACGTAGAACAATTGATGGAAGAAATGGACGACATTTTTAACCCTTAAGCTGCCACTGACGTATATATACGTCTCCCTCAACCAATGCGTATATATACGTCCTCCCGAAATACGATTATTTTCTTTGCTCTACTATTAGTAAAGCTTCTCGAAGGGTGTGGAATGCAATAAAATGACGTTGACAGTGTTTACAAAGAATTTACTTATTTCAGAGAAAAATGTGCTGATTTGTACCTTTTTTATCCCCCCCATTGCACCGCATATGCTCTCCTTCGTAAAAAAACAATGCCACTGGAATGCGAATCTCGTTGATTTTCATCGGCAGTGAAGGGGTTAGGGGACAAGGGATATTCCATTTATTCCTCATGAAAACATCTCTCAAAGTAGGGTTATTTGAGCCGGGCAAGTAGTTGATCTCCTTTAAGAAAGGGCGTGTGGTATTCTGTGAATGACAAAAGAGATGATTCAACATGATCAGCCCATTAAGTCTCTCAATGTAAAATGATTGAGTCCTCAAGCAATATCATCTGTAAAGCTGGAAGGAAAATCAGAAAAACCGAGGGACAGTTAGAATTAATACCTTCCATTAAAAAGAAAAAAAAAAACGGAAGAAATAGAAACTAATAAAATAATAGTATTTTATTTTTGTAGTGTAATTTTTGATTTTTTTAGAGATTTGTGATATAATTATCGACTTAGCAAACCATTCTATTTATGTAGTTTCGGAAACATTATGTTTAGAAATCTGGATTTTTTTTCTCGTCCTCTTTATCTTTCTTGCTGCTTGCTTTTGTTAAAATGTTCCCACCTAATGGCGTATGGTACACCCCTGTGACCCTGCATCACGAGGGGGAGATGCAGGATTCTTGGGGTCCCAAGGCCTGAGGCAATAGTTTTGCAATCCATTGTAGGATGCCTTGAGACCTAAATCCTGACTTTTCAGGGGGGCTAATATTTCCCGAATAAAATGTTTTTCGAATTCAAATTGTAGAAGAGTTTTTACATAAATTTGATAATACAGCTTGTGGACAAAAGAATTCTGGCAGAACAACTACAGTAGATAACCTGCCCTTCTTACTAAACGACATTTTACATCCATATTCATCCTACTCCTGCGAAACGTGAATCTACAAGACACTGCAAAGTTTGTTGTCGAAAAAAGAATACAAATGGAAAAAAAGATAACGAAGGAAGCACGATTTTGGTGTAACAGTTGCGTTGGTTTGCGCTTGGAAAAGTGTTTCCAGTTATAGCCCACAAAACTGAATTACTAGACTACTAATAGGTAGTTATCTTTACTTATCTTTATTTTAATTATATTTTTCTTTTTGAAAATATTGCTCCTCTAGATACGAACTTTACCACTGCCATGCTGTGGAGCAGCCATTTGAAACGAATATGAAGTTGCTATAAAACATAAAAAAAAAGGTATGCAAGTATTACACAATAGCAGTTTTTAACTACTAAGTACATTTTATTTTCTACTAAACATTTGATTTTTGCGATAAAAAAATTGACACAATTTAGGTTCTTAAATCATCAAAGTAACTTGACAGTTAAAGGGTTAAGCAAATAATAATAATAAATAATTCTGATAATAGTTTTTATAAGTTAAAATAAGCATTCCATTACATACTTAGATAACATAAGTTGGATCTGGAGGTTCAGTATGTTGTCATTATAGAAAAAAATCTGTTTAATGCCTTTGTCGAGAAGCAGTGAAAATAAACGAGTATCATATTTAGAAAGGCTCATTAATTTTTTTTTGCTGCATCAGAAATGTCAAAAGCATTCCAAATAAAAAGTTTGGTTTAGATTGTTAAGTCAGTTTTTAGAGGAAAAAAATTGAATCTTTCAAATACAAATGCAGAATTAAATTGTCACTGATTCTTTTTATTTTTTGTACTCTTAGTTACCTTTTGTAAAAGTCATTTGGTCATTAAACATCGTTCAAATAAAAAGAATAATTTCCTAGAAAGAAAAAGAGTCATACATAATAATAAGCTTTTCTCTTTAATCAGAAAATGATATTTAAAAAAAGCTTAATTTTCTCTTGAATCTGTCAAATTACTTTTACTCGTTGTTAAAATATACAAATAAAAATTGCGAGATAATTAATTGCATGTAAATTCGTCAAAAATTCATTTTTACTGTTAGTAACAGCAGCTTTTGAAAGAAAAGCATTCTCAAGCTGTCGAAATTGTATTATTTTTTGGTACTGGTGTAAGCCAGAAATTGAAATCTTAAAATAATTGCTCACTAAACGTCATTTCTTGATTATGGACTGATTGTTTTCTTTCTTAAGGATATATTTAGAGTAGTAAAAGAAAATATTATAAAGCTTAATAATATTTCACCATCAGTTAATATAGTTCAGGTTTGATAAGAATGGGTAATCACACACACACAATTAATACAGAGATCGCTTTCAAGGGGCGTTCAAATGAAAAGGTACGAAACGACGTCACAACGTAACGGGCATTGGGAAAACGGAGTGAGACATCTAGAGATGCGAATAGAGTCTCCGGCGTGGATCGGGGCATGCGCAGGAAACACTAGAGGCTGTTGTAAGGAACGCCACTTAATTGACGCAGCAGTGCATGTGTGGACATGATGGCTTTCACTATTCAAAATTCAACAATCAAAGAGCATTATCAGATTTTTCTCTGTTCCGTGATAACGCGCGTCCACACACATATCCAGGGGAACACACGTGGAACTAGCCAAGTTCAAGTGGGATCAGCTTGATCATCCATCCTACATCCTGGACATGTGACCTAACAATATTTCTATGTGTATAATCCCCTGAGAAAACATCTGAAAAGAGGAAGTAATTCAATTTGTATGACTAAATCAAGAATGCTGTGTGGAACTGGGTCTCGGCATGGCCACGGGGATTCAGTGAACAAATAATCATTTGGTTCGTTAATCAATGGAATCGTTATGCTCAGGCCTATGGTGTATACTTTAAATTAAAGTCTTCATTTGGACCCAGGGTGTCGTTCAGTACTTTTTCATTTGAACTCTACTTGTACTAACTTTACATTTATAAGCAACACAAGAAATATTTACGACATACTTTTGAATCTTGAAATATTATTAACAGGTGAGAACAAAACTTGAGCTAAAACACCTCTCTCCTAACTTTTTTACTACACCAACGTGTAGAATATCTGCCCCAAAACATGCATCAGCAACGCCACTTCATGACACATCTTTCTGGAATGAGAACATAGATTTACAACTGGACTGTAATAATTCGGGCTACCTAGTCAACAATAAATTGTAATAACATGTGTCAATTCAAAAATGAATACCTTTGTCTTCGTACATTTTTTAAAAAATTTTTTGAAAGCAAATGGAATCGATACGAATAAAATTAAAGAATCGATATCTTAATATATAAGATTTTGGCAAAAGATAACTGCAATTTTAAAGTTTATGATGAAAAAAATACCTAATTTATATATAATGAAGTTAGCATAAAGCTAACATATCTAAATTTGAAATAGCTAATTTTCTGAATGTAAGATGTATTTAGATATAAAAAAAGGACAAATGTTTTCTCAATTATAAAATCAAAACATGTGGAATTTATTTAACACCCTTACTGCCAATTAAAAGTCATGCGATTAGCTCCGCAGTGCCATCGTTTGTGACATAAGCATGCGCATGCGTTGTATTGGAGGTATGGAAAGAAAAGGCTCAGACATAAGCAGTTTTTTTTTCTGAAAGAAGTAAACTCTTTTCATAGCTTGTCGAGATCATTTTCGTACATTGAAAAGCCTTCTGAATAGAGTTACTGATAATATCACAAAGAAAAAATTGTATTTTGATTGGATGTTCTTACATGTTGGAGCACTTAACGTACTGGTTGAGTGAGATGTATATACACGCAGGTGGTAGTTAATTGTAAAAAAAAAAAAAGTATTCCAAAGTAATAAGAGAGGAAATTAGGAAAAACGAAAAAAGCCTCGAATTTTCTATTACGATTATGTTTTTAAATATATGTTTTCAGTTACATCAATACTGAAAGTAAAACTTTGGAAATAATTACTTTTATATAAATTTTAAATACATGACACTTACCGAAAATGCTGTATTTATTCTTTTTGACGTTTGAACTTTTGCATCACTAATTCTTTTAAACAGATAAAGAACGTAGGTTATCTTAAGATTGTTCCAGCATTGTAGAGATACCTTCTCCTCATGTTGAGGGGAAGATTATATTCAATAGTTAAATTTCCTGTAGAATCCAGGGCATCTGAACGCAGTATGGGTGAAGAAACCATTGAATTGAATTCGAAATGATTACCACAAGATTACTTTTATGAAACGATAGAAATGACTTCGCAATATGCATACAAGACAAGCTAAAGGGTGAGAATTAATTTGTACTTACTTGAATGAGATGCAACCCATAGGAAGGCCCAATGTGCACAAAACTTATTGAGCGTCTGAAATAATCAGAATATATTAATAGTTATCTTCTAATTTTATTTATATTAGCTAACTGTTTTTATTTATCTTCTTTTAAGATGAAAAATACAAATTATTTCCCTTTAAATCGAGTTCAATCAGTCTGAATAAGTTCGGGTTTTTCACAATAATATCTCAAACACAAAAATGAAGGGAAAAAAATGCTTACAGCTTAATTAGCAAGAAAATTTACTTTTAATAATTTCACTTGTAAAATTTATTACGTAACTTAAGGTATATCTAACGACTTTCACATAATTTTTCAATATAGCACACAAACATAACTGGTTTTTTGGTTCGTTTTAACACTAATGAGTAATTAATACTTATAATCAGCAATATTTAAAATAAATTATCTAAATTTTAGAAAAATTACAATTATAAGTAAAATTTTAACAATTTTTAAAAACTATTTAAAGCAGTTAGTGAAAAAAAAGTAATAAACTTGTGCAATTAAAGTACTAGTAAATAAACTACACACATTTATACAGAGAATGAGCTAAATTTTTAATCGTTTACTAAAATATGCATGTTTTAGAGCTGATAGAAAAATATATATTTGAAATGTAACATATACATGAGGCTGTTATTGAAATAACAGGCCATAACTGAAAAAAAAATATTTACACAGCATAAATTATTTTAGTACATTTCCCAGAAAGTAATAAAAATATAAGGCTCAAAAAATTCCACAAAAATACTTTTATATTATTTTGAGTTATCAGACCTGCCGTGACAGGTTTTGAATGGTTTAAATGCCCACTTTTGGAAAATTAAATACACACTTTCAGTTTTTCAAATTTTATGTAATTTATTGTAACTTGACCTCTATGTTACTTACAAACAGAATAAGATATTTTTTAAAGCAAAAAGATTACTCTATTCCAATGGTGTTCCAAATGTGCATGCAAAATGGATTCACGTTTTTTTATAGGTTAGATTAAAAATTCATTTCATTATTTCGATAAAAATCAGGAATTATTACTGATTTAACAAGAACGAATGACTGAGCAATCAACAAATTCCATGTTAAAAAAAACAGATATGAATGAGGTCTTGATTTTTGCTTAAAAATTCAAACAAAATAAATATCCTCAAAAATCTCAATTTTAATAAGAACAGCTTATAAATTTTAGGTTGCAAATTCACGGGATTTTTCCCACAGTTATAAATATTTAGTGCCATTCAGAACAGTGTATTTAAGTGAAAAAATGTTTATGTTGCAGCAAAAACAAAATATAAAATAATAATACATGCAGAATATGAAATATGATTGTAAATCATTTCAATAGACCTAGACTTTCATAGTTTGTGTAAAAAATACAAGCTCATATCCCAGTTACTACGAGGCGCATCTAGAAAGTAAGTTTTCCAATGTTTTCCTCTTTAAAGTAAACGTAATTATCCGTGTCAATTGCGCATGCGTAACACATCTATGACGTATAAATTATATGCCTGCTGGACACGTCCCGCCGCGTGCCAGTAGCATGTTAGCAGTGGTCCGTAATGGAAGCTCTTACTCCGCCCCTCCCTCCGCCTGCGAGGTTCGGTCGGTGATAAAGTTCTTGAATACACAAAGCATTGCGCCAATTGAAATTCATCGTCAGCTCTGTCAGGTCTATGGGCCGAACATCATGAGTAAGCAGATAGTGCGTCGCTGGTGTAGGCAGTTTTCCGAAAGTCGTCAAAGTGCCAATGATGAAGAGCGCAGTGGGCGACCGTCCCTCATTAATGATGAGCTTGTGCGGCAGCGTGTGATGGAGAACCGTCGCTTCACGATTACGGAGCTGAGCAGCCATTTTCTGCAGATATCGCGATCCTTGTTGCATGAGATTGTCACTAAGCACCTGCTGTTCAAAAAATTGTGTGCCAGGTGGGTGCCGAAAAACCTGGCACCCAAACACAAAACTGAACGCTTAGGATCAGCACTGTCATTTCTGCAATAGTATCACGATGACGGCGAAGAGATCCTCGAGGGGCAATGAGACTTGGATTTCACACTTCACCCTGGAAACCAAGCAGCAGTCAATGCATTGGTGCCTGTCCTCCGGTGAGCGTTTTGACAACGACGAAGAGCTGAAGAAGTCTGTCGCACGCTGGTTCCATTCACAGGTGGCAGAGTTCGAAGACAGAGGGATACAAATTTGATCCCATGATCCGACAATTGTCTCAATTCTGGTGGTGGCTATGTTGAAAAATAGCTGAAACATTGCTGTACTTGTTGCCAATAAATATGTTCCTTAAAGTGTGAATTATTTTTTTTAAAAAATAGGGAAACTTACTTTCTGGATGAGCCTCGTAATTATAATGTATGTGTAGGTGACACTTGGAGCAAATATTAATAGTATAAATGAATAAATTAAAATTAACATTATGTAAAAAATTAATAATGAATGCAACATTTTTCTTTATTTGTCTTTACATAAAGTACTTATAATATGCTCATCTCTTTTAAATATTATTTCATGATGTATTCTCCTAAATTACCTAAATGAGAGAAAAGGTGTTAAGGTTCCGTCAAAGAAAAGTTTCAAGACCACTGCTCTATTCAATAAAAAAAAAAATTGTGCTTTTATCGAAATTGTTCATTTTAACGTGTTGGCATACTTTAATGTTATAAGAAAATATATGGAATTCCATCTACTATCATATAAATTAAGTATTCGAGAATTTGCTTACTTCAGCTTAGGTTGCTCTGTAATTTTATTGGTAAACTTACTATTCACACATTCATGGGGAATATAACGATTTCCTTTTCAGAAATTTAATCTTATCTATGAAATATATCTTCCAGTTTAGATGATCGCCATTTATCTTAAGAGGTCCTTTTATTTTCCTTTCAGTATTGAATATCGATAAAATGGAGTCATCCAAAACGAGAAATAAAGTTGTTCCCAATTTCACTTTAGGTACGAAATTTGAAGGAAGAAATTGAATTAGGATTCGAGATGGTGGAGAAATTAGATTAAATAGTATATTATTGAATTAGTATGCGTCATTACACACATTTCTGGCTTTCCAATAAAATCTACATGCCCAATAATCAGCGATTAAATATTAAGGCTTATGGAATAAGGTAAAGTTGCATCTGATTGGAAGCAAGAAATTTGTTGTAAATTGGATGGAATCTTGCGTACTTTTTACTTTTCTAAGCGATTCTGGCATTTTCAATAGATCATCCAACTTCTTGAGCTATGAAATTAGTGTGGTTGGATGAGGTAAATGAATAGTAGTATTGAAATTAAATAAATTATTATGTATTAATTTTCCATTAATAATTGAAAATGATAACGGAGCTAATTCTAGTATGTGAATATTAAAGAAGCTTTAATTGCACCAGTGTTTATAATGTTGCTCCAATTTTCACTCAAAGACTTGATTAAAATGTGAAAATTAATGGAATTGAATAAACTGCAAAAAAATTAATCAAATTTAATTTTTAACATTATATGTCAAATGTTTAGGTTTAAGAATATATGAATTCTTCAAAACTACATAACTATTAAACTGATTTTTTATTTCTAGTGTTGTGAGGTGGATTTAGAAAATAAGTCAAAAATTGCAATGCCGGTCAATGTATATGTATGTTTGTGTTTAAAAATCAATGAGATGATTATTACAAAAAATTTCTTAGCATTACTGCAGCGTTTTTCAAACTATGTAGAGCGCACCTCTAGGAGGCGTGATAACCCTACGCGGGGGGCACGAGCATATAGAAATATTTAAAATCAAATATTTAAAATAAATCCCAATTTACAGAAAGGACGCAAAACCAAATACTTTCTGATATAATAAAAAATGAAATGCACATTCAGACTGATTTAATTTATAATAATTATAAATTTATCAGTACTGCGAAGAGCATCTAATAATTAATTTATCAATATTCATTTAAAAACAAGTTTAGTAATCACTAGTCATTACCCTGGGCTTGTCAAGTTCAAAACTTAATATTTATCTTGATAATATGCACGGCTTATAATTAAAATCGTATTGTGCACTGTAGTTTAAAGTCAAAGTACATTACGATTGTATTCCATACATTGTTATTGTAAGAGGGGAAAGGCAATGAAAATTATGAGTGAAAGTTGGGTGGCAAATATTGAAAGTTGGAGAAACACTGCATTACTGAATTTCTCTATTTTGCATGTGATTAAATGATTGTACTTAATTTATAGTAAAATACTTTTAACACAATATTTTATGAAATGGTTGTATAGTATGATTTAGGAGAAAGAAAAAAAATTATTGGATGATACTACACACCGATGCTAAAAGTTTTCACTAAGGGGTGTTTGAAAGCTAAAATCATATTTTTTTGATAGTTTGAGATTTTTACATTTTCAAATTGTATAGATTTTAATCTTTCTAAAAATACCCTTTTTTAACCTCTAGGGTAATTAGAAGCCCTTAAAACTTATTTTTAAATCATCGTCGAAACTGGGCCACGCCCATTTGAATGGCGAAAAATGTAAACAAAGTACTTCGTTTTTGCTTAAAAGTTGAACGTCTGATATAAACCAAAATATATATCTTTTATTGTAAATTTAGCATTCTATTTTTTTTAATTCCTCTCCGATTAGAAGCCTCACTGTATACATATCAATATCAATCTATCTCAAAATCTAAATTTTTATGTTCGATGTGCCTTTTCTGAGGAGCTACTTTTCACAGGTATGTACATTTTTATGATATATTTATAATGATGACTAATATATACTGAAATAAGCTTTTTGTAAAAAACTCAAAAATTTATTTTTTACAAATTTGTTATGTGAAAAATGGGTCATATTTCGCAATGTTTGATAAAATATTTCATAAATTATTAAAAAATTCAAAATTAGCTAAAAGCTCACTTCAGTATAATGAGAAAGGTGTACTTTAATTGTACCAAAAAATTTCAAGAATGTAAGTATAACAGATTTTGAGGAAAGATACATCGAAAACAGCAAATTTAACATTGTCAGTATATATAGAGAGAAAGGTTTCCAACTTCCCTTAAATAATTTCAAAACCTCAAAACCACTAGCGCGTTTCTAAACGGCAACTCCTTAAGCGTTGAAACGGAATTCTTTATGTGATTTATTGAGTAGAAAAGAGCACTTTGCTTACAAATGTAACCTGGTGTTAAATAAGAAACCATAAGAAAATCTGCATCGCGGTGAATAAAAGGTGCAAACGTCAGCTCTGGGAAGTTATTCCACCTATGCAACAGTTTTAAAGTATGAGTGTTCAGGTTAATACTGCCCTTTAGTAATATCGAAAAAGCAAATATGCATTTCATTTACGGAACTGCATTATGCATGCACTCATTTGCATGCATGTTGCTCTTTTCCTCTCGGTAAATCACAACAGGATTGCCGTTTTAAGGTATACAGAGAGGTCATTACAAAACATGAGGGGGTATTTGCGTTCCGTTTCACACTATGCCAGTGCTTCTCAAACTTTCAATATTTGCGACCGAATATTATTCATATTTTTCATCACCCTCCATACAATACAATTGTATTGAATGCAATAATAATGTAATTTGATACTAAAGCTACAATACGAATTCAACCCCTTAAGTGCCCTCCTCGTATATATATATGTCTCTCTCAACCAGTACGTTAAATGCTACGGATGTATATATACGTCTTTTCGAAATACAATCCTTTCTGTGTACACTGCTATCCCTAAAATTACCCCGATGACTTTGGAATGCAATAAAACGACGTTGATAGTGTTTGCGAAGTATTTACTTATATCAGGAGATTTCTTTATTTATTTCTTTTCTCCACCCCTCTCCTTCCTCTAATACATTACATCGCAAACCTACGTGGAAAACGGAGGCATTGAGGAGCAAGCCACGTAACTTTTAATCAGCAGTGAATGGATTGTTAATGTCCTGTAAAAAAATATCAAGATAAGTGTTAATATTTGTATATAATTTTATATGTGACAATCACTGGTAATTATGAAATTTGTTCTTAACTTAGTAATGTTAAATTAATTATAAAATACTTTGTGAAATGTGTGTGTCTGCAGATAAATTTATAAGTGTATTGTATCAGAGTAAATGTGTATTTTATTTTTTATTATATCAGAATGTATTTTGTTACTTTCAGTAAATTAATAATTTTTTAAATAACCTTTTGTTTTCGACTTTTTAATATGCTCGTGCCCCCTCGTAGAGTTATCGCATCCTTCTAAGGGCGTCCCACTGTTTGAAAAAACTCTGAACTACACATTCTTTGATAAAAAAATGTTTATGTTATGTGTTATAGTTATTGCCCTGTTAAAATTATTCCCATCTTTTCTGAATCACCCTGCATGTAAATTGCTATTCAAGTAAAAGGCATTTTAATTAAATATATAAACTAAATCTGTATTTTTCATTATAATATTACTTAGTACTCAATTATCAGCTGAAATAAAATCGTAAAATTTAACTTTGAGTTATTGCTGTTTTTTCATAAGAATATCAAAAATGAATGAAATGTTAATTAATACATTTGGTTTACTAAAGAACATTAAATAATTTATGGACTGACCAAGAGAGTACTTTTCATTATAAATAAGGTATATTAAATAAAAAAGAGTAATTAAAGGTTGACTAAAGATTTATTCGTAGAACCACCCTGATCCTGAAGTAAACTCTTAATTTTTTTCATAAAAACTTTAATTGATAAGAACTTGTTCCTTGCTGTGCAAGTTTAAAAAGATCCTCAAATGTTGCCAATTTTATTGTTTTACATAAATAATATTTATCATAAACAAGCATAAAATGAATCTAATCATTTCATAAATACATATAATGTTTTTAAAAATAAATCCACGTGCGAACTAAATTGTCTTCACTTTTCATTGTTAATTTTTATGGTGGTTATAGTTATTGCTATGTGGTTAAGATTATCGATTGTATTTAGTCACACACACACACACATAAAGAGATATTATATGAATTCTAAGGATTATCATTAATATATTCATTTCAGATTTAACAATGTTGTTAAAATTATTATTATTATAACATTTCTTTAGATCAAATGTGTATATGGAATAAACATAATTTCCCGACCTTTTATTATATTTTCATTATTGTCCTTGTATTTTTGCAAAATAATGCTTTATATACTATTTAAAACGTTTCGTTACATCGAATTTAAAGCACTTTAAACGCTTTATTTGATGCAATCACTTAGGAGAGCTTTTAAATCGTAACTACCAATCATCTAAAAAGAAACAAATCACTCTTCGCATTTTTCCTTTTGATATTCAAAAACCATTTCTGTGTAAAAACAAACCAATGAGCCATAAAATGTGAAGTTGCAGTTTCCCTTCGTTCAGAAAAGAAGAAATCAATTTCATTTTTCCTTCGGACAGAAAGACATTACGGATGATGCGCTCAGAGATGGAAATGATCTTTTCCCATTTATTCTTTTTTATTGTACTAAATTTCTCATAAAAGGTACTCTTCGGTAGTAAGTTTGTCTTTTTAAGAATTATTCACGCTTTGTGAATAACACAATTTGTATATATAAGCCAAATGTTTTTAAGAAATGTAAAATGTATTCAAGATTTTCTCTGTCAAATTTTTAAAAGGGAAATTATTATATTAATAGTACATGTGTGTTGTGGCTAATGCCACCTGTCTAACATAGTCAGAACGAGGCCCACGAAATACATCGTGACAAGGGGCTAGAAGTACGCCTGTCGTTGACTTTGGCCTTGAGCACCATACAGGTGACAGTACAAATTAGCTCGACGAAATTCCCCAAAGGGACGATAGATGGCGACACCACCTATCTCCACCTCCACAATTTTGGCTTGGAACTGAAGGGGAGGGAAATATTCTCCAGTTCCTTGCACTCGTGATTCAGCCCAGAAGACTTTCGGACCCACTGATTTAACGAGCACGTACTCCGTGTGTACTCAGAGGCATCAGGCATCGAACCCAGGCCTTCCGGTCTGGAGTCCGATACTCTAACTACTAGTCTACCCACGGCCCTATTAATAGTGTATTGTACAGTGTACTTAAATTATAGTACTTTTATTAATATTTTTCAAGTAACTTCGTTACATATGAGTACAGAAGCGTACTGAATCCTTGTACCCCTTAATACTCATTCTAAAAATATTATGTTTTTTGAATGAAAAAACAGCAAATTTTTTTTCAACTTGAATTAAGGAAATGATATAATTAATGTTATACCACCAAAAAACATAAAATTAAAAAAAATATTACGTTTTCAGATGATTTTTTAAAAATAAATAATATTATTCCGTGTGTAAAGGAACGTGCGCTATCCATTTGGGTTTTGTTTTCTGTCGTTAAGAAACATTTATACTTATGAACTTCATTATTTAAGCTATTATTTTTTCAACTGTCATAATTGATCCCTTTTTGTTTTTTTGTCACTGTCAACAATTCCTTTAACCTCACTAATGTAGAAGGGTAGCACATTTGTTTTAGATTGCAAGCAATTTATAAGAGAATAAAAAAAATATAAAAAAACAACATATAAATTTAAAAAAGAAATAACAGTACAATTTGCTTGTAAGAGTTACCCTTTTATTAAAGTATTAAAATATTTTTTAATAAAATATCGATGCTGATTTTTATTGAAATCAAGGTACAATACCTGTTATTAAGGGACAATTCGTAAAATGTATGAATGCGCATCTGTATAATAAATAAGTTAATTTTAATTTACAATTAAATAACAAAAATGTTTAGATAATTAATGATTATTTATAAAATATTAATATTTTGAGACTAATACATATATCATTATCAAAACTAAAGTGCAATCTAGTGATATATTGTAAGAAAATGAAACATTGTAATTGCTTATATTCATCAGTTTCCACCAGCTTCATATTTTCAAGCTATTATTTTTCTTTGGCTTAGTAATTATTATGCAAAAATATTCTTCATCATTGATGTGTGAAATGATTTACTATCTAGAAGAAAAATTTTATCTGTATGGATATACTATTCAAATAATATTTGGTTTAAAATACACTGGTTGTCCTAAAATAGCCTTGCAAAAAAGCACGTGGTGCATTACAAGTTTTACCTCTACAAGTCCCTTGCTAAAGTTCACAATTTTTCGGAGAGATGGCACTGCAAATAATTTCTACGGCTATTTTCAGTATTGAGGGAAATCATCAAAATACGCAGACTCAGATGAGATTGATGTTTCGACACGAGTTTAGAGTGAATAGACGAACAGTCAAGACGTGAATAGCATATTCTAAGGCAGGGATGGCGAAGCAAGGGCACGCGCGTCATTGATGGCACGCGACACAATATTTTGGGCACACTACCGATCAAAACAGTTTGCATTTTAGTTCAAAATAACAAAGTTCACTACAAAGTATTATGAAAAAACGCGAGTGATCGGTCGTGGTGTGTGGGGCAGCGAGGATCATACTCGTTTGT
Source organism: Trichonephila inaurata madagascariensis (assembly GCA_019973955.1). Classification (NCBI taxonomy): domain Eukaryota; kingdom Metazoa; phylum Arthropoda; class Arachnida; order Araneae; family Nephilidae; genus Trichonephila; species Trichonephila inaurata. The sequence goes on along the minus strand of BMAV01010850.1, from coordinate 15,263 downwards.
TGTCTTACAATCCTAATTTAAGTTATTTTTCGTTTAATCTGTAATACAGAAATAACACTAATGTTACTTTAATTTGAATTACACGTATAACGAAAACATTTACTATAATACACAGTGCAAAAATGTATTTTTTCGTGGTAAATAAGAACTTTTGAGTAGTTAGTATTTAGTTTTATTACTTCACCAATAATCACATAAAAATTATTTGATGGCATGTCTATACCTCATTAACCATTTCTTCAAAAAAAATGGCACGTGGATCCATTAAGGTTCACCACCCCTGTTCCAAGGCAAAAGTATCAAACTCAAAAGCTAATTTGGGCCAAATTAACAAATTTTAACTTTAGGTGAGTCGCCAAAAAAAACAAAAAAAAAAAAAACATCATTCATAGAAACATATATTTATTATGAATGATGCATTGTGATAAGCACCCCCCATATATATATATATATATATATATAAAGAAAAATTCAATGTGTTTACATCCTGACACTTGAAATCTTTTCTCTGCTACTATCTTAATCTTTCGGGAAATTTTTTAAATTTCATGACATATTATTGTACTTCGGTTTATTGGCCGTGCAGAAAAAATGTTCACTGTGGTCTACATGTGTTCTGCGAGCAGCGAGTTTGACACCCTTGTCCTAAGGGAACGTGTTGAAAATAACATATTTACTGGCAAAAAGGATTTTGCCTGCATTGGAAGTCTAGCAATTGGGGTAAAACTTGGGCATTACAAAAACAAAAAATTTTCAGTGCAAATTGCAAGTTGTTAATGATCCACGGGCAAATAAAATAAAAAACACAGTACAAGTCATTCAGACGAACAAGTAGTCTTATAAATAAAAAATGTGGAGTTGTTGCACACACACAACGCACCTGTTATACGTTACTGAAATCAATGTACACAGCTGGTTATATAAGTAAACATTTGCAATCTTATCTAGAAAATTAGCCTCACAAAGCCAGCACCCACATGTCAGTTAAGCTAATCGGAGGTGCATTAAAATAATGAATACGTCTCTGGCATTGTTTCAGTATAAAAATTCAAACACAACAAACGCTTCAAACTGTGACTATATATGTTGCAAAAATAAACATGTCAGTGAATGAATTTCTGAAAGTAATTGATGGTAGCAATATACTAGATGCGATTTCTGATGTGTTTTTCAAATGAAGCACATTTTTATCTTTATGATCAGTGAGCAATCTGGAAAATTTGGGGAACTAAGAACTATCGTAAATAGTTAAAAATTAGTCTAATTTTCTAAACAGAGTGTATGGGCATCTGTTTCCAGTAGAGGTGTATTTGAATCTCTTTCTACGTGATACAGATACTTCAAAACGATATGCTGAAATTTTACACGATTTTGGGGCCTTTTAAAATGCTTCAGAGAAAAGGAATGCAGTGTTCACAGTGCTGACCAGACTTTAATCCTTGTAATTGTTTCTTTTAGTGTAACTTGAGGGATGTAGTTTACCAAAACAATCCCGAATACTTGGAGAAATATTCAATGACTAATGTGTATCCATTCCATTTGCCTCCACAGGAAATTTTGATGATTTCATCCTCCAATTACATATGTCTGGGACTGACGTTTGACATTTGGAAAACATTATAATTGTATTTTCATTCATTAAAAGGTCTCAAAAAATTGCGCTGTGATTTTTAATTGTTTTGTTTTTGAAGCATAGGTTCACAATTTGCAGCGCTACCGTTTGGAAAATTTTTAATTAAGGTATCCGACTACGTTCGAAACCGAGATTTTGCAAAGGCGCATAAATGGATAGATTTCATGATATTTAGTGTCAATTGGATTAGAATACATGTATAAAATAGATTTAAGGACATTATGACAAAAAAATATTTAAATGCAATGTTTTGGCAAAAAATTTAACTTAGAATAATCATTTTTCAAAATGTTCTCTTTTTGTGAAAAATGCTTCTATTATAATAACATTTTGCCTCTATACAGCTCAGACCTCTCTACAGAGGCTCAACTAGAATTTTTGAAATATATAACTTAGAAGTGGGTTTATTCATATTTTACAGCTACAAAGGGGAGCAATTTTAGGGGAAAAAACACCGATAATTATTTCAATGGGTTGTAACTCTAAAAATAATGTGATTTTTTCAAAAATCATAGTTGAGCCTCTATAAAGAATCTGAGCTATATACAGGCAAAGTATTATTGTAATAGACGCATTTTTCACAGAACATTTTGAAAAAAGATTATTCTAAGTTACTTTTTTGCCAAAATATTGCATTTAAGTATTTTATTTTGTCAAAATGTCCTTAAAACAATTTTATACATGTATTCTAATCTAAGTGACACTAAATATCATGAAAATTATCCATTTCAGCGGTTTTTTAAAAGCACGATTCCGAAAGCAGTCGGATACATTAAAACTAAAAACTCAAATGGAAAAATTTATGCCTTTGTAATATGTATTTGGAACAAAAAGATTTTTTTTAAAATGTTAACTTCTTCCCTATTAAAGTTTTTGAAAACCTGTAGTTTATTTTAGGCCGCCTGGTATTTCACTTTAAAAATGTGTATGTCTTTAAAGTATAATTCTTTGCAATCATTGACAGAGATAAAATAATATAAAAAGGATCATTATAAAAAAAGGCATGGATAAACTAATTTCTCACAATATTTAAGATATTCTTAAGAAAAGACTGTACGCTTTAAACAAGAGAAAGTAAAGGTGAAAAAAAATTGTAGACCATCATTTACGTAATTGGATTGAAGTTTCTTTTATCATAAGATATTTCGTTTTACGACTACAATCGAAAATTCAAAAAATTATGATTAATGACGAATATATGAAAAAAAATCACATCATTACGATCCTAGTGCAGACAAATGATAAACTTTTATTGTTTTCAAGTAAATGACTTTTGCTTTGTATTTGAATTACAAATTTTCAAAACTTTTTACTTTTTCTTAATGTATTCTTTATGACTTTCCTTGATCATTACTTGAGGTTTAACAATACCTTAGTAGAAGTTGATTAACTATAAAGCGAACTTTCGAAGTCACCACAAATAATTTGAAAACTTTGCATAAAACTTAAAATACTTCATTTCTTAGATGATAATGAGGTAGAAAATGGTTGTAGAGTACTGATTCCTTTGTGGGATCTTGAGAACTTTGAAAGATGTTTAATCATTATCATTTTCTTTACTTCTGAACTCAAGAAATATTTTCCTACTTTTCTTTTTCTTCTCGATTTAACTCCAATGGCTTCAGAATCGAATACGCTTTGGATTATTCAAATAAGATGAATTGTCCAATATTTTTCTCCATCATTAAAAACAATTGTTATTTTTTTTTTGAAGCATTACTATGCTGTCCATATATGTATTTTTTTTGAATTCCCCTTAAAAAAAATCCTTATGAATCTGGATTTACATACCTCCTGATTTGAAAAGTATGTCATTTATTTTTAATCCGTTTCATATTATTTTCAAGACGTTGTTGTAGGCGTTGTAGGGAATTGATAACTACAAAAACTTTATTTTATTAATTTTTTTTGTATATACGATGTATTCTAAATTTGATACATTTAACTAATGTATTTCAAATTCCTCACTACCGAAACTTGCAAATATTCACATAATTAAACCTTTTAAATTTAAAAGATGACATTTTATACCTTTACAGAGATACCACATCATGCATGGTGTTTTAGAATGTACCAGGTGGTTATAATTAAGGTTGCACTATTCAGAGGCCTGTAGAACCTGTTCTGCATATCAGATTTTAATGAAACTTGGAATATATGCTATATGAACCATGTTGAAAAAGTTCTGCAATAAAAAAATGGTACAAATTTTAACCACCAAGTGACTTTTATCGAATATTCCTTATGCAAATCCGTAAAACATCTATATAAACTTGCAGTCATAGTCAGAGAATCATTCATCATGTCCTCAGAGAATCATGTCATCGTTAATCATTCCTGCTTTACAGGAACGACAATGTTGTTGTTACTATCTTTATGCAAGATGGAACAACTCCTCACATCGAGCGCCAACTTAAAGCACTGCTTAGTGCTAACTTTGGTGATAATCGTGATTATCCAGATATTTTCCGAATGCTTGGTCTTCTCGCTCACTCGACTTAAATCTCCGTGATTTCTGGTTGTGGGGATTTCTAAAAGACCGCATTTGTAGAGGAGAAATTAGAACTTTACATGAAATCTCTCTGAGTCTCTTTGCTCTACCATTAAAAGCTCTATAATGCAGCGTTTCTCAAACTGTTTGGCGCGCCCCCTTGGGGGCGTGATAACCTTACGAGCGGGGCGCGAGCATATCAAAAAGTCAAAAATAAAAGATTTGAAAAATTGCAAATATACTGAAAGGAAACAAAGCAAAATGCATTCTGACATAATAAAAAAGTAAAATACACATTTACATTGAAATAATATACTTATAAATGCATCTGCACTGCTTAATGTATTCGATTATTAATTTATCAATCTAAGTGAAGAACAATAATAAATATTAGTGACTCCCATGTGCTTATTCATATACAAAATTATACACCAAATTTAATACTTATCTTAATAATTTGTAAGGTTTATAATTAAATTCATATTGTAGCTTTAGCATGTAGCTTTTAGTACGTTATTATTTAAATCAACACATTGTTATTTTATGGAGGGTGTCGCGATGAAAATTATGAGGGAAAATTGGGTCACAAATCTTGAAAGTTTGAGAAACACTGCTATAATGCGTTTTCAACATGTTATTGATGTCATTGGAGCACATATTGAGCATATTCTGTAATGGAATAAACTTAAACGATTCTAAAATATTATTTGCCCTTCTTTGAGCAGCACCACATTTCCTCCTAGTGATCAACATTTGAACTATGTTTTTTTATTGCAGAAACCTTTTTGCCATGGTCCATATAGCATATATTTCAAGTTTCATAAAAATCCAATAAGCAGAACGGGTTCTATAGACCTCTGAATAGTGTAACTTTATTTATAACCACCTGGTATGTACGAAGAAGTGTAAGAAATATATCTCTTAAGAAAGCTTAGTAAATTTATACATAAATAATTATGTTTATATATGACTACATTTATTAGTTTAGAAATATTCCAAACTTGATGTATGTGTAAATGTAAGAAATCTATTTCCCAAAAATTCTTTATTAATATTTTATTAATAATTATAATTAACTTATTATAATTAATTAATTCATTTATAAATTATTTTATTACATTATATATTACAAATTTATTTGTTGCAAAATATTTCAAAATGTTTTCGAAAACACATTTCATAGAAATTTGAAATGGGAAACGTTTACATTTTATAAACATTTGTATTAATTGTATATATGTATAAATGAATTCCAGTGTTTAAGCTAATATTTATTAAATCATATTTATTCTCATTTCATGAATTTAATTTGCACATAATGATTTCAAAATATTTTAAATTTAAAATCAAATTAATATCACAGTACGATTCTAAAAGTAGGTTCTTGTTACAGTAAGTGTTACTATTTGTAAAAGCTTAATACCTAGTTTCTTTAAAAAAAAAAAAAGTTAATTAAAAATTTTTTTCCGTTTATCTCTTTTATATTTTTATTCCTGTAAGAAATTTTTATTTTACTATTCCAATAAAGAAGATTCAAAAGAAATTCCTTTTAGGAATTATCAGGGGATTGAAAAATTTCATGCTTATAATATTTTTGGTAAAATATTTGTTTTATCTTTTAAGGTTTTGATAAAAAAAAGTTTTATTTTTAATATAAAGTAAACTAGATGTTGTTCTTTTATTTTATATTTAACTTCGAAGGCAAAATTATTTCTTTATCTAAATGATTTTTTTTTCTTCTTTGAATAGGAAAAATAGGATTCCCGCTTGAGTTTTAAAATTAAATTTCAGCGCATTATTAAAAACACATCCAATAGTTCATACAAAATCCAATACTTTTTGTGCACTATTTTATAGATTTGTTTTCAATTTTGCGGCAAATTCAAATTAAATATTTTCCAAGCATAAGAAATATTTTTATACTTTTCCAATACAAAATTGTCTTTTGCTATAATTTTTCTAACAAGTTTCTTTTCAGATTCTTTCAAGGTAAAATTCTCTCTATTATCCAAATTCCTCTATATTTAAAATATTATTTTAGAAAATATGTCTTATTAAATTTTTGAGACATTATTGCCTGATTAAACCTTCTCCAAAGAAACATTTTGGTACTTAGACGCATTCAAGTTCGATTCAAATCGATGTCAAAGCTTTCAAAATATATTGCAATATATACTTATTAGGAAACTTAAAACATATGTAAAATGTGTTAATTGCAATCTAAAACCTATAATATGAATAAAATATTCTTCTTTATATTTATTTAGGTTCTAACTGACATGAATATTCTCCACTGGAACTTTGAAATATATGAGACTAAATATAAAAGCAAATATATTCTTCAAAGTGCAATATAGCATTGTGGCACCTTTGGTGGAGTATGACTATACAGTCGCATATTTCACATCGATATTTGTTGCAAATGCAAGAGCAAGATATGCAATGAATTTGAATAGATCTATTTGCAGTTTCAGTTGATATTTACTAGATGTATAAATTATATGAAATTATTTTTGAGACGAATTACAGTGTATAGTGTGCAATTTATTTGAACATTATTTGAAATTTTAATACTGTATATAAATAAGGAAACCAAGTGACTGAGTGGTTAGTGCATCGCGCTTCTACACCACAGGTCCGAGGCTCAAACCCGGTTCAGGGCAAGGTTGGCTCAGCCTTTCATCCATTCAGTGGGTCGATAAAGGAGTACCAAGCTTTCTTGGGAACTTAACACTGAGGATTTCGCGTCAGAATGACCACCTGACCGGAACATCTGCTCACATACACTTCAGGGCTCAAGGTCACGTATACTGAGTTCGGCACAGTAGGTCTTGGTCCACAATGGGCTGTTGCGGCGCTGAGTTAAGTTATATCAAATAATATCAATTGTTTAGTTTAATTTTGCTAAAGATTGTGATAATTTAAAGTAGGTATTTCAAATTCATCTTTTAACCCTTTACCTACCGACTGTACTTAGAAGTACGAAGTACAATTTTTACGAATAGTCTGACGATACTAAGCAGTAATATTCTCTAAAATTCACTCTTCTGAAATATATGACAGCACGGGTTCTATTATGAGTATTTTAGCGGGGAAGGCGAATATTTTTATAGCAGAAGTTGCATTTTTAGCTGATATTTTGATCAGATTGCGAAGATTGCCAAATTATTTTTTAGAAAAATTAGTTCATGTCAAAAGGTAAGTGTTTTATTTATTTATGTTATAGTTAAGACCTTAAAAATGATTTAACTATTTATTTTGAAGGGAAAAGTGTATGTAACTAATTTTACAGATGAATAATTTTAATTAATTAATTAGCTCTAATTTGCTAAAGTTGAGTATTTTGTTTATGTATATCTCTTAATTTTTAATGTAGTGATCCAAAAAAAAAAAAAAAAACATTTCATTAAAAAAAATACTACAGTAAATCATAATGAGGAAGATAAAGGGTTAATGCATTAGAAAAATAATATTTAAGCAAATCAATAAGTGGGCAGTGACCTCTAGCGGAAAATTCCAGAAACAGTGAGTCGAGAGGATGTTGTTGAGACATGAGCATCGAGGAGAGCCTATGTCCTCGTTTATTGTTGAAATGCTAAACACGATAATTTCCGTAACTGCCTTTATTGTAGCTTTAAATGTTAGTGTTATTTAATTTTTGGTATGTAGCAATTAAATGATATATTAAACTGCTTAATCAAAGATGTTTGACGTCCGACTGCTTGTAACAACATCATATTTCCTTTTAAGAAAATTTTTTTAAGGTATCCGACTACGCTCCGAACCGTGATTTTAAAAAGGCTCATAAATGGATAATTTTCCTGATATTTAGTGTTACTTAGATTAGAATACATGTACAGAATTGTTTTAAGGACATTTAGACAAAAAAATTATTCAAGTACAATATTTCGACTAAAAATTATATTAGAATAACTTTTTTTCAAAATGTTTTCCTTTTGTGAAAAATGCTTCTATTATAATAATATTTTGTATGTATATAGCTCAGACCTCTGTACAGAAGCTCAACTAAGAATTTTGAAAAAAGTCAGATTATTTTTAGAGTTACTACAATTTGAAATAATTATCTGCTTTTTTTTTCTTAAAATTTCTAACCTCTGCTGTCGTAAAACATGGATAAACCCACTTCTAAGCTGTATATTTCAAAAATTCTAGTTGAGCCTCTGTACAGAGGTCTGAGCTATAAAAAGACAAAATATAATTATAATAGAAGCATTTTTGACAAAAGGAGAACATTTTGAAAAAAGATTATTCTAAGTTAATTTTTTGCCAAAATATTGTATTTAAATATTTTTTTTTGTCACAATGTTCTTAAAACAATTTTATGCATGTATTCTAATCTAAGTGACACTAAATATCATGAAAACTATTCACTTATGCGCTTTTTTAAATTCACGGTTCTGAACGCAGTCGGATATCTTAAATCATATTATGCCATGTCTGGTAAATTAACAAATCTTTGATTATGCATTTGTTTATTGAATTTTCCTCTTTCATTCCTGTATTTCATATCATTGTTTTGAAAACGGCATTTAATGCAGATAGGTAAGGTTGCATTTTCATTATGCAGTTCTAAGTGCAGCATGCTTTCTGTTGTCGAATAGTTTGGGCAAATGGCGCACACCACCGATTAACTTTTCCATTTAATTCACTTCAGTTTAAAATTTAAATGATCTTGATAATATTTTATTGATTTTATTTTAACTACAAACCTCATCTACGCACTTGTTTACGCTTCTACGGTGTTTAATAGGATACGTTCACTTGTCAACTTTAACATTTCATGCAAGATTTCGTATTAACTTAATTATACGCGAATTGCAGTTAATATTCAATTTACAGAACATACACATTTCTGCTTTGATGGTGATAATATATCTGATAGCGATAGAAGGGTCGATTAGACTGTGTGGTTGGGTGGATTTGAATATAGTGCAGCATTTATTCATGTTTGGGTGAGGTTTAGGTTAAATTGGAAGCTCTCCCGAAACGGTGAGAATGTCCAGTACGGTTATGTAAGACAATGGATAAAAGAGAGGCATAGATTCTGTTTTTGTCAATGCAGAAGATTGATATTGCCAAATAACTATAAATTTTTTTTTTTACTTATTCTTCAAAATATGTAGGATTTATAATTAAGATTGTAGAGTAGTTAAGTGTCAAAATACTTAAAATAAATTATGCAATATGTAAGTGTTTCTCAAACTGTGGAGCGTTGCCCCTAGGGGGGGACATGACATTCCCATGGGGGGAGAGCATATTGAAAATTCGAAAACAAAATATTTCAAATAAGTATTAATTTACTGAAATAAAACAAATTAAAATACATTTTGACGTAATAAAAATTAAAAACACACGCTGAGATTAAATATACTTATAAATGTATCAGTACTACCCAATAGTTTTGATAATTAATTTATCAATACATTAAAAACAAGTTTCCTTATTAGTAATGCCTTCCATGACCTTGCCATAGTCAAAACTCAATACTTATCTCGATATTTTTTATGGCTTATACGTAAATTCTTATTGTGGTTTTAACGTCAAAGCACATTTTTATTGCATTCAATACATTGTTATTGTAGAAGGAGGGGGCGATGAAATTTATGATTAAGAATTGGATCACCAATATTTAAAGATTGAGAAGCACTGCACTGTGTTATTTTATGAGAAGGACGCAATCAGCATTAAAATTTGAAATTGGATCTCGTCACTAAAATAATAATAATAATAATAATAAATAAAAGATTATCATAACTGTTTTTTTTATAAATAAAAGAAAGGTGCTACAAATGCTGTTCTGTACTTCGTAGCAAATTAATTCATATAGACATAAACCTCCATTCAGTTCCATCACTTCCTTATAAGAACAGAATCTGTATTTTGTCATACAATCGAAGTTTTATTCAAAATTTATTTAATTGCAACGAATTGTGGGACAAAACGGGAAGGTCTATTTTAAGTACATTGAAGAGTTCAACCTTATTCAGGTCTTTTTTCCCATTAAAATAATGCAAAAATCTGGCTGGATTGGATGCGTGAGAGCTATCGTTTCTCTCACCCTTCTAACTCATCAGAGCATTGGCGGTATCTGGATACTCATCGCAGATATTTCATTTTATCAATGTATCAGGCAGGGCAAACTATTATGAATTTCTTTTCCAGTGGATGTCTTTGGTATTATACTTATTTCATTGGAACCGAGTCTTTTTGCATATTCGTCTATTTGCATATTTGTATCTTATTATGAAATACAAATGCTGTTGTCCATTTACGTTTGTGTTGCGTTATGTGTTTGAATAAAATCGAAATTTTTGAAAAATATTTTTAAATTACATTTCATACATCATAAATAGAGTAATTATGAAGTTGTATCCATTTTCCGTAATTAGAAGCTGAGATAATAGGTGATCTATAAATAGATGGCTAGTAAAAGACCAAGTAACTTTCCTGTGGCTTTATATTTGAAGAATTACAAATTTAGGGGGGAAATGAAATTTTTGTGAATTTAAAAGCAACTATAATGAGTTTTAAAAGATAAAATATTATTTTACTGATTTAAACTTACTTAGTTATAATTTTATGCAGACAATTTGTAAAAGTTAAGTGTGATATAATGGAAAACATTTCAGACAAAGGGTTACGTTACATTTTGTACAAAACGTAAGAGGTCTACCCTTACATTTTTGAAACTGGCATCTTCTTTGGTTTTGTCTCTTTCCTATGACATGGTCTTTTCATCTAAACGCACATAGTCTATTACGTGTGATCTTGATGACATCATCAGAGGTCTTCCAATGCTTTTCTTAGAATTTGTTCCCCGTTTGAGGTACGCAACGGTGATATATCTTCCGATGTCTTTTATAGTTTTCTTTTCATAATTTGTTGAATTGAGCAGAATATACGTATACAGAGTATACATATTTACGATAGCCAAGTCGATAGCTCTAGTAAAGATTGGCCAATACCATTTTTTGCCACGGATCTGATTTTTCTAAGAGCCAGTCATGCTGGTCGACTCTACCCATATTTTTGTTATACTGGTGAATAGTGTTAGGTTGCAAAATTCGGGATTTTTCTTTTAAAACTTTTTGATGCCTTTAAACTTGGATTAAAGGCTGTATGTAATCAAAGTTTGTCGCTGTTGTTACACACTTGTTATCTTTCCATTTAACTATAGTTATTTCGTTCTGTTCGTCGAAACAATACTCATAAGAACCACGGCATTACTGGGGCTAGATGGCAGCTGCTCCGTACTATTAAGGCCGTCATCGCTTATGCTATCGATTCATATTGTTCTTTTACTTCTATTTCTTCCATGGGTACACACATTTCTACGTTGCCTGACAGATATTTTACCGATGGAGTAGTCATTTCATCATTATTAAAATTTTCTTTGTCAGTTAACTCATCCACATTAGGCGGTAAAGCAATTATATCAGACTCTATTTCCTGAGGAAACATATATCCCAACGCTTCTTCGGCGGTGTGAAACACTTTACGCCGAGACTTTCTGGAAGAAATGAAACGGGGAAAAATGATTTTAGTTGTGCCACTAACACCCAGCGATCTATTTATAGATCAGCATGTTTAAACTTACATTTTAATAATAAAAATAGTTATTTTTCTAATATAAATAAGCCAGAATAATTAAAAAGGTATTGGAAATGTAAAACACCTAAAAAAGTTGAACTTACTTTTAATTTTTTTTCTGTTGGATACAAAATCAAAAGCTGCACTTTGAAGCTGCAAAATGGCGAACATCAGACACTAGCTGCTGGACTGCTCTGGAAAAGAATGCTTCAAATCTTGTTTGGGGGTGTAGCCACATGTGTAAGAAAACCAACCAATGACAATACGAAGTGATTAAAAAATATCGTTTTCACTGGGAGTTCTGAGTGGGAGGTGATCTATAAATAGATCACTGGGCGGTAACGGGTTAATTAAAAAGATGTTTCTTTTAACAATATATCACTACACCAAATAAAACCAGCACCTGCCACTATTACACACACACACACAAACACAAACACACACACACACATATATATATATGCACACACACGCAAAATCCTGAACCTTTCAAAGAAGAGGTAGGAACATGAACACTTTTTTTAAGTAGGAGATAAATTATTTTAACCCATTCAGAACAATAATCATATACATATATGTTATCACTTCAGGGAACATGGTATCATATATGAGATTGCGTTTTCCGTGTTCTGAGACACATGATCACACCAACGTCATTTGAATTTGGAATGATTATGAACTGTAATTTTTCGTCATATTTCATTACAGTAATTCTTTCATATGAATTTTTAAAAAGAGTTAGGCTTAACAGGAAAAAAATCGCTTTGTGCTGAACTGATTAAGATATATGATACATTCTTAATAGCTTACAGAGTGTACTTATAAAAAGCTTCTTTTGGGGTTTTCTGTGTCCCACAGTTGTGAAATAAAAAATAGTGTAAAAACTTTTAAATTAAGATAAAACTCTTCTACTTCCGCATTCTGTTAATTATTATGCCTAGTTATATATACAATTATGTGACTTTTTTTTGGAACATTTTGTTTTGGACAAAAAATGACCTTTTAAGAGGTGAAAAACACACACAATATGATCAAATGAGATTAAAAAAAAATCTATTTCATCGAACAACTTTTTTATTTAAATATTCGTCGAACTTCTTAAGTTCAAAATATGTTCTGTTTTTTTCTATAGTACGATGATTAAAATAAAAACTTACATGAAAGTACTTAACTTCCAGCTAATAACAAAGATAAAGCATTTCGTTACAGTAAGAGTTCAAATAAGTGACAAACGTTCATTGTTTACAAAATAGCTTCCTTTATTTGAATTGCAAATTTTCTAAAATTGTCTTCTTTTTTTTCTCCGTACTTTATCCGTTAAGTGCAATTTAACAACACCCTAGGCAGCGTTGATTAAACCAAAAGCTGAACTTTGGAAGTCATCGTAAAGAATTCTAGAACTTTGCATAATAACTTCAACTTTTACTCCATTCCTGCAAACGATAATGAGGAAGAAAATGGTTGATCCACCGGTAAGAGTTTAAGAATGTAGAAGAATTCTTGGCCATTATTGCTTTCATTTTCTAAAGAAACAAAATATTTTGCTATTTTTTTTTTACTTCTTGATTCCGTTTAATCGCTGCGAAGTTTAAAAACGCATAAATTATCAAGATAAATTGAAGTAACTAATGGTTTTTCTCTCTTAAAACTTGTTTTGACTTCTTACAAATATGATTATGCTTAAAACGATTATGAGAATGGTTCCTTGTTGATATATAGGCATTCAAATAAGTCTTTTCTATTCTTTTTGTTTTTTAATTCGAAATTATCATAATAAATTATTGTGCTCTTTAAACTAAATATTTTTTTTAATGTTTTATCAGCATTGAAACATTAATTTTTTTTGAATATTTTATATTAAATAATGATGCGTCATTATTTAAAAATTTTCATTTGTAAAACTGAGTGTTGATTCATAAATATTAATTTTATTCCATGTTCGTATTAACTATTTAATACTCATTCAACTTAATTATAATTTAGGAAAAAAAAAATCAAATGAAATTTTTACTGAAAATCTCAATTAAGAAGTTACAATAATGCTTATAAAGTGACTCAAGTATAATGCAAAACTTTCTTAAGGGGGTCACTTCACGAAAATCGAATTAAAAATCGATTTTTCAATTTGGATTGAAAAATAAAATACCACTCTTTTTCTTCCTAATGCAATTTAAATTTTTGCTCTAGCTGAATTAGAAGTATTTTTAATATTTATTTAAAAAGTTGTTTACATTTGTCAAACACTCAAACAGCTGGCTGCCACGCCCCTTTCAAATCAAAACAAAAGACACATGCTACTTTTTAGCCTTATCAAATAGTTTAAATTGATCAAAAGAATTCATTTTTATCAGCAGCTTATTCAGGAAAGAAGTGAAGTGAACAGTTGTAGCTGTTTATTTTGTGGTAGCTTGCTTACATGCTGTTTTTTACGCGGTTAAATATAACGAATTTTTGCTATTGTGCAGAATCGGTTTTTTTATCAAAATGATTTTATAAATATGCCTCAGTTTAAAAATAAAACACTTATAAAACGAAAGTTTGGAAAAGTAGGTACGAAAACCGAAACTTTCGAGGAATTAAATGTTGCATAACTTTCAGACAATTCCAACATAAATAATTCATTTTTGAAAGTAAAGTTAGGTAAGTTTAATAAAGAGTATGTTTCTTTTTTAAATTCATTTGAATGTTTTTGTGAAATGACTGACATTGTACTGTTTTCTTGTGCTTTCAAACAACATTAATTACATAAATAAAATGTAAAAAACAAGGTATTCACATAAATTTTGGTTGCCAAATCCAGGATTTGGCTACAAAATTGTTAATATGTTGTGATTTTTGTGGTGTTATTAAAACATTTCCTAATACTAAGTTTACTAAAGCAGTAGTTAATCAAAAAAGATACAAAATTACATGAAGTGAACACTAGGCTTTTATATGTTATGAGGTATATTAAAAAAGAAGCAGTTGCGAAAATATTTTGCGGAGTTATGAATTTGTCACCTCCACCAAAGTGGTTTTGCGAGTCCATGCATAAATTAAATAACGCAACATAGAAAGTAGCCAAAGCTTCTATGACGTTAGCTGCTGCCGAAACAATAATGCAGTAATAAATAATAATGGAGGTCCAAATGTACCGGTAGCTATCGATAGTACCTGGCAAAAAAACGGGCCATACTTCTGTAAATGGTATTGTTACGGCAGTTAGTGGGGACACTGTGAAAATTGTTGATGCTAAAATATTATCGAGGAAATGCTCATGTAATTTTAACGACAATGTACATTGCAATGAGTGTTCAGAAAATGACGTTGGAAATAATACGGGAATGGAAGTTGAAGGTGCCCTTTGTATCTTCCATCGCTCAAAGGCATTGCACAATTTACGATATACACAATACTTGAACTATATGGGAACTCTAAAGCATGCAAAGCAGTTTTAGAATCTAAACTTTAAAGAGATGTCAACATTTAAAAATTAGAATGTGTTGGTCATTGTTGAGAAAAGGTTGGGGACACAACTCAGGGTATTAA